>JAHIAM010000149.1:0-23422 GCA_021605205.1 Aegilops longissima | reverse complement strand
CCACAGCAACTTCACACACACGATGTGATGTTGTCCCGCTAAGGGTCTCGCACCACGCCTATCCATCTACTCTCATCGAAACATACCAGTAACACCCCGTGTAATGATGCTACAGTGACCTCGGGTTGCTTAATCATTTGGCAAGTGTTCGATCATCATTGTCTCCTTTCTTTTAAATTCCAGTTGAATTCAATTTAAAGTTATGAGTGAAATTCAAAATGCTCGTACATGAACACAAAATGTTCATCATGTGCCAAATAATCCACAACTAATATTGGTGGTGAACCAACATTTTTGCAAAAGGTTTATGGCCTAAGCTACTTAAAGCAAAGGACTAAGCAATAAATTAAATGCCCTTTTAATTTATAAAATTGGCAACTATCCCAAAAGCCTCCCACCCTTTTTGTGGCAAAGGCAATATACTTCTTTAAAATTATTTTGGTCAATGGCATAATTTTTGCAAAATCTTTATTGGCTAAAAAGAAAAGGCAAAGTCCGGAAAAGAAAAGGAAAGCAAAAAGGGGAAGGGGCCAGAGCCTCGGCCTCCCAGGGCTTCGCCCACCTGAGCCAATCGCCCCAGCTAGGCCGCCCACTTCGCTGCCTTCCTCCTCCATCAGGCGAGCGATCACACACAAGACATCGCCGCCAACCACTCACGGCCACGCCGCACAGCGCCATGGGAGGATAAGGGCACTGACGCCTGGCTCCTCCCCACTCGCCCACTTGCCCTCTCCCCAGATTCAGCCTCTCTCCTCTCCTCTCCTTCGCTTCGAGAGAGAGACCGACGCTGTCGCCGCTGCTTCTCCGCAGCCCTCGCGCCACTAAGACCTGCTCTGCCGCCGACCGCCCAACCGCTTCCGCTCCTTTTCCGGCCACGCCTCTGCCGAAGTCGCAAGACGCCGGGCGCCTAACGCCTCCCCGCCTCGCTCTTCCACTTTCGATCACTGTGAGCTCGCTGCATCGCTCCACCGCACCGCAGCCTCCTAAACCTCCGAGGGCCACCGTGTGCCGCCGGTGAGCCCCGCTTCCTCCCTCGCCTCCCTAGCCTCTTTGCGCTATCAGAGCCACCGCGCCATGGCCGAGCTGGCCCGCTTAAGGCAACCGTCCGCTTGCTGTTTTGCTCGCTCGAGCACGGGACGTGTTTGCAGCAGCTCGCCGAGGCCGCCTGCGCTGCTTTCACCTCGAGGACCTCAGAGCGATCCCGACGAGGTCCCGAATCCCACCGCCACCTCCACTGCCGCCGCAGCTCGCCACCATGAGCCCAACCGATTTCACCACACGACGCGGCGGCACTCCCATTCGAAGGCCACTTAACCTCACCCGGAGACCTCAGAGATTTAATCCCGACGAGGCCGGTGCCTCCGCTGTTGCGTTTCACGGCTGCTCAAATTACCGTTCATTGAAATGGCATACACTGGGTGTAACACCCCGGATGTAATCTTCCATATTTGTAACTCCAACTCTTGCCATTTTCGCATTGTGTTATGATATTCCTCCGTGGTTGGGGTTTTGTCTTCGCTTTTGCATTTTGTCCATGTCATGCATTTCATATCATGTCATCATGTGCATCGATTTGCATACGTGTTCGCCTCCATGATTCCGGCATTTTTCCTGTCGTCCGCTTTGCAATCCAAGACTCCTATGTCCCCTGGCCCCTTTACGCTTTTTCCGTGAGCGGTACTAAACTTTCTCGAATGGACCGAGGTTTGGCAAGTGGCCTTGGTACACCACCGTAGACCACCCGTCAAGTTTCGGGTCATTTGAGCTCGCTTTGGTACTCCAACGGCTAACCGCACTCTCGCAAAGGCCTTTTTAAGTTTCAGCCCAACACCCCTTCAAAATAGTCCAATAACCCATCTAAGTCACTTCCATGCTCTCCGTCAGCGGATCACGATCGTGGGCGAAAATACACCTCATTTGGAGCTCCCTAGCTCCTTCTACCTATAAATATGCATCTCCCTCCAACCGGATCCCAAACCCTAGCCCTCGCCTCCATCGCTACGGACACGTCTCAAAAGGCCGACGAAACTCGCCCACGCCAGCTAATCAGGTCCTCACACAGTCGTCACTGCTAGCCAGTTCTGGCCCAAGCCCTTGCTTCCCGGCCACAGGCTTCGGCCATGGCCCACAAGGGCCCACCGCTGCTGGTCACCGCCACTGTCATGCCGCCGCTTATCTCGGCCGCCTGGCTGCCTGGCCACTGCCTGGGCTGCCCCGGCTGGGCTGGCTTCACAGCTGGCCACAGGCCACGGGCCTGGCATCTCTCCGGCTGGCTCCCACGGCTGCCTTGCCTGCCCCTGCCTCTCCGCGAGCAGCCACAGCCACGCCGCCTTTGATCCGCCCGGATCTCAGATCCGAGAGGGTTGACTCTTTCCCCCCAAATCGCCAAGTCTTTTTCCCTCGACAGATTAATTTGTTGCATTTTATTCATGCCATAACTCGCACCTGCGGGTCTGCTTTCGGCGATAGTATGTCAAAATGTTCAAGGTCAAGAGTAGATCATTTCATCTCATTGCATTATTTTCATTTGAGCTCTTCTTGATGCCCGAAATGCTGTTAGAAGAGGGCTATGTGATGTTAGTTTCGCTTTTAATGTAACATACACTTTGTCATTTTTGCCATGATTGATGTGTGCACCCTATGATCTTGAGTCCTACATGTGTTTTGTAATATGCCATGCCATCTTTCCAGGGTGTATGCCATGTATTTTTGTGGTCTCTGTGGTGACTAGCACAAGCATGCAAACTAGGCTTCCTGTTGCTGATTTCAGCCCGCTTATTGATATTTTTTATGCCATGTTAACTTGATGCTACCGAGAGATCCATGCATATTTTGAGATACTTCAGAAGGATGTTTTAAACATATGGTTATGCTCTCATCCATCCATACCCTTGTTTGCAATTATGGAGTGCCATAGCTTGAGTCAATCGAGCTCTACTTTTGCTATAAAATGTTTCCGCAGATTGTTTACATATTATTCAATTTTGCCAAGGTTGTTGTAGTTGATCCGTATGCTATGATGTTGTTCTTGCCATGTATATCTTCTATGCCATGTCTTCTTGACGATGTATGCTTAGTTTATCATGTAATGCTCTGAGTGAGTGCATCGAGCTCTTAAACATGCCTACTTGTTATCTGCTTTTTGTCATGCCCTGTTGTGAATCTGCTAACTAAACTTGCTATGTTGACATGGGTGTTATTATATTTTCCGATCCTTTTGGCTCATGGTCAAGAAGGGACTTTTGTTCTATGCTTTGAGTAGATTCATTCTGCCTTGTTTTGCTATTATAAGTTCCTGTAGCATGCTGTTTTCTTGCTCAACAATGCTACCGATGCTGTTTTTGCCATGTTCAGAATTTCACTAAGTCCGTGAAGTCGATATGTTTTGCACTTTTGCCATGCCTGTTTGGACCTGTTATGTTGTGAATTAGCCATAGCTCACTGCTCATCTTTTGTCAAGCATCTTGAGTAGATCACGCCATATACTTTGTTGGCACCTGCTAAGCAGAGCTTAATTTCTTGTTGCTTGCTATGTGGCATCATGTTGTTAATGGCGATTTGTGCCATTCTTATTTTGCTTGTCATTTGCAAACCGCGCATCCGATTCCGTGATCTTTATATCGATTTCAACCGAAATCATCTCATCTTTTCCAGCGCATACTTGGTTTGCTGTTGATGCCTGGTTCATCATTTTCCTTCCGGAGCACGATACACATTTCATATCACATCCCGCATATCATGCCATATATTGCATCATGTTGCTTGTGCATTGCACCGCGATTTATTGTGGTTCCTTTGCTTGTGTTCTTGCTTTGGGTAGAGCCGAGACGAGTACGTGAACGAGGAACCTGTTGAGAACGCTTTACGAGGATCAAGCTTTCGACAACTCGAGAACTTTGCGCAAGATGACCATACCCTCGAAATCACTTCTATCTTTGCTATGCTAGATGCTCGCTTTTGCTATGCCTATGCTATGATGCCTGCCACTTGCTTATCATGCCACCCATATTGCCATGTCAGCCTTTAACCATCCTTTCCTAGCAAACCGCTGATTGGCTATGTTACCGCATTGCTCAAATTTCTCTTATAGCGCTAGTTGCAGTGAAGATGAAGTTTGTTCCTTATTGAACATGGAGATGTTGTTCCTTATTGGAACATGTTTACTTGTTGGGGATATCACAATATATCTGCTATAATTAATGCATCTATATACTTGGTAAAGGGTGGAAGGCTCGCCTTATGCATGGTGTTTTGTTCCACTCTTGCCACCCTAGTTTCCGCCATACCGGTGTTATGTTCCTTGATTTCGCTCTTACACTTGGGTGATTTATGGGACCCCTTGATAGTTCGCTTTGAATAAGACTCTCCAAAGAAGGCCCAACTTTGGTTTTACCATTTGCCACCTAGTTTTTTCCCCTGGTTTTCATGCGAGCCCGAGGGTCATCTTTATTTTAACCCCTGACCAAGTGTTCTTTGAGTGCTGGCCCGAATCGAGCTACCATTGGGCCACCATGGGGAAACTCAAGGCTTGGTTTTACTCAGTAGCTAGTCTCATCCGGATGTTCTCGAGAACGAGATATGTGCAGCTCCTATCGGGATTTGTCGGCACAATCGGGCGGCTTTGGCCGGTCTTGTTTTATTGTCGTCGAAATGTCTTGTAGTCCGGGATTCCGAGATCGATCGGTCTTCCCTGTAGAAGGAATATCCTTCGCTGACCGTGAGAGCTTATAATGGGCTATAGGGACACCCCGCAGGTATTATCTTTCAAAGCCGTGCTCATGTTATGAGGCGATGGAATTTGTTAATGTCCGGCTAGAAAACCCGGTTGACCTTATTTAAAATACACATCAATCAAGGTGGTGTAACCGTGATGGTCTCTTCTCGGCGGAGTCCGGAAGTGAACACGGTGTTGGAGTTATGTCCGCGAAGTAGTCCAGATCACTTGATCGCTACTAGCTTCACGACCGTGCTTTGCTCCTCTTCTCGCCTCTTTATGTAATGTAGCCACCATATATGTTAGTCGCTGTCGCAGCTCCACCTCAAAACTCTGTCCTTCCTATAAGCTTAAATAGTCTTGATCTCGGGTGTGAGATTGCCGAGTCCCCGTGACTCATGATTCTACCAAAACAGTTGGTGTGCCGACGATGCTGGGCAGCAGCTTGACGAACCGAGCTCAAGTAGGAGTTCGACGAGGAACGTGGTCGTTATTATGTGTCTTTTCCCGATGATCAAGAGGAGCCCAGCTGGGACGCATCGGGGATCCGTAGCATTTGGGGTATCTTTTTATTTTGGTTCCGTAGTCGGACCTTGAGTGTAATCTGAATGATGGATGTTTATTTATGTATTGTGTGAAGTGGCTAATCGTAAGCCAACTATGTATCTCTTTCCTTATGTATTACATGGGTTGTGTGAAGATTACCTCACTTATGTACATTGCTTTCAATGCGTTATGCCTCTAAGTCGTGGCTTACACGCGGGAGATATAGCCGCATCGAGGGCGCTAAGTTGGTAATCGAGCCTTCCTCACTTAGGGCCCCCGCTGATTGTTTGTCATGCTTGTTGAGTCTAGAAAAAAATGTTTTGAGTCTTAGGATTATATATATTGAGAGTAGGATTCTTTTTACTCCCCAAATCCTTCTGCCGCTTCCTCGTGAGGTCTCCGACGAGAAGTTTTGACTCTCTCCTCAAATTTCACTAAAAAATTTTAGGATCACGCTGTATCTTGGAATCGTTCCGATGGTTTTGTGACGAGAACATTGTTCTTGGTGCCTCCCGACATTTAGGGTTGTGGC
Organism: Aegilops longissima; assembly: GCA_021605205.1. Taxonomy (NCBI): domain Eukaryota; kingdom Viridiplantae; phylum Streptophyta; class Magnoliopsida; order Poales; family Poaceae; genus Aegilops; species Aegilops longissima. The sequence continues at coordinate 17,630 of JAHIAM010000149.1, read as the reverse complement.
AGTGTCCCAGTGAGTTGAGCCCGAGGTGTTGTCGCCACAATTTTATCGCAGCAGTTCTCGAATACCCGAGATTTGCCGACATCGAAATTTCTTTTTGTGCAGCTTGTTGGTGAGATAACCCGATAACCCAAGATCGGGCGTAGCTCGAGTATTGCCATGACTCAGAGTAACTGATGCTTTTCAAGGTCGAGGTACACGATTTCGGAAGGTCTCTTGGTTATGTGTTGAAGGATGGATACAATCGGATCTAGGTATTGTTAGTTTGGGTGATATATTTTGTGTCCCCAGATCCCCAACACCAGATTGCATAACCAAAAGTTTCGAGTTTATAGGTGGGATTCAAGTAGCTCTTAGCATTTCTTCCCGCAGATATTTGGTTTGTGATTGGGTAATCCTTACCACTTATTTGTTCCAACAGATTTTGTTATTTTTTCATCAACCTTAATCAAGTGGCTTCTCACCTTAATGGACGTGGTGATGTTAGCTTTTGGAATTCATTCGCTCATCCCTCGCTCAATGTTTATTGTGAAGACTATATGTTGCAATTTCTATCCGTTGATTCAACTTGTCTATCTGCTCATCAAAGTGCTAACGGATGTCCTCGGGTTCTACTAAGAGGGTGCGCCGATCGCAAATTAAGAATTCATACGCCGCGTAACATCCAGAACATGCTACGGAGATGGATCATAGTTCGTTACCACTAGACGCCAGCAGCGTCGTAGCGAAGAAGAGTTAGCAGCAGCTGCCCTGCGGATCGCCTCCTCCTCGCTCGATCTCCTCGAGCGGCCGGTCGTCCGATCCCACGTGACGAAGTTCGCCGGAGCGGCGCAAGTGCACCGCCTAACGGTATCCGCTGCAGCGCGGGAGGAACGCCGCGGCGGATCGCTAGCTCCGATCACACAGCTGGGCGGCGAGTGGAGGTGGCTATTCGCAACACATGCAAACCCTAGTCGCAGCGCCAAGCGATCAACCGCCTGAGTGTGCCGCACCTCCACTTTATATAGGCGCCCGTCATGAGCTCAACACTTGGGCCTCGTGACGACCCTAAAGCTCAAAGTTCTACTCGGTCACGTTTCCTAGTCCTGCTCGATCACATCCACCAGGTCCTACGAACCGACCTCATAGGTTCCTTCCTTGCTGCATGCACCTTTTAGGTTCAAGTTGCTTGGTCACAGCTCGATCACCTCCGACCAGACGGTTGGTAGCGGCCTCTAGCAAGGCGTGCCACCACCAAGCAGCATTATGAAGCTGGTTAGGCTAACTCTGCATAACGTGTCACACTTATGTTCCTTTGCCAAGACGATATATGTTGTCTGCTCAAGGCGTAGACTGTCATCCTTGTGCTAACCCGACCTCTTTCTCGCTCCAAAGGATACCACCATTGTCCGGATTATCTCATAATCCTTGTCGATGGCCATGTTGTTCCCGGTCGATCACACGAGGGGCCCAGAGTATATCTCCCCGATCGGAGGGGCAATCCCATCTTGCTCGACCATGTCTCGCAGAGATGGGACCGACAAACCCAAACCTACCTTTGTAACTACCTACCATGGAGTAGCGCTTGGTCGGCCCAAAGCAAGTCTATCACCATCTCAAGTACATGCGCCACCAGTCTTAGGACATAGAACGATGTTGTACTAGAGACTCACAGATGACATATCGCTGTGTCTCATAGTTGGGTCTGTCCGACTCAGACCTTATTCGACTCGGATCCGACTATGTCGAATCCGACCAGACCTTTCCAAGTCCATATTATCCGTTAGCATCCAATGCTCCATGGCTAGTGAGACCGAGCCATCGACCGTGTCATATGTTAGTCTAGTCGGCGCAAGGCCCACACAGCCCTTTCGACTAGGGACCTTTAGGACAGTCATCATACAATGCATAGTCCCACAAACAAGTCACGATTTGCCGATACACATCATTGATAATGTCCAAGGACTATCTTTATTCATAAACACATAGGAAATATCATCATACATGATTGCCTCTAGGGCATATCTCCAATGCTTCCCACTTGCACTAGAGTCAATCAAATAGACATCGAATGCCCCTAGCTCTAACGCGTCTGGCTCATGCTTGGGTTGTGGAAGCGGCTTAGTCAACGGATCTGCAACATTTGCATCCGTGTGAATCTTGCATAACTCTACATCACCATTCTTACGCATCTTTCAGACGTGATATTTCCGTCCTATGTGTCCGACCTTGTGGTGATTCCTCGCTCCTTGGCTTGTGCGATGGCACCGAATTATCACAATAAAGGTCCAACGGTTTCACCGAGGCTGGGAAAATACCAAGATCATCCAGAAAATGCCGGATCCAAACACCTTCCTTTGCAGCTTCACAAGCCGCAATGTATTCGCTTCGTGGTAGAATCGCCACCATATCCTGCTTGGAACTCATCCAAAGGCAATCGCTCCTCCGCTCAGACGCATACGAATCCGATCGTGATCGACATCATCTCTCGCCGGTTTGGAAACTAGCATCGACGAACCCTCACGATTTCGAGCTCTTCCTCACCTCCATAAACTAGGAACATCTCTTTAGTCCTTTTCGTGTACTTCAAAATAGTCTTTACCGCTGCCCAAAGGACTCTCACCGGGTTGGCCTGGTATCTACTTGTTAGGCTTATTGCAAAAGCAACATCAGCCTTGTACATATCATGGCATACATGATGGATCCGATTGTCGAGGCATACGGAATCCTACTCATCCCGCTTCGCCATCGATGTCGAGGGACTTTGAGTCTCGCTTAGCCTTATACCATGTGAGAGCGGCAAGAACCCTTTCTTCGCTTTCACTCATGTTGAACCGCCTCAACACTTTATCTATGTACGCGTTCGCTTAAGCCGAGCAGCCTCCTCGATCTATCTCTATAGATCTTAATGCCTAAAATATAGATCGCCTCACCAAGGTCCTTCATCGAAAACTTGCCATTCAATGATCCTCGACCGAAGTTTAACATCGAAACATCGCTCCCGATCAGAGTATGTCGTCCACATACAAGATCAAAACACTATCGAGCTCCCACTTAACTTCTTGTATAAACAAGAGTCCTCTTCGCTTTTGATGAAACCGAGACCATGACGACGACCTCATCAAAACGAATGTTCCAACTCCGAGATGCTTGCTTCAACCCATAAATGGATCTCTTGAGCTTGCATACCTTACTAGTGCTAGTCGGATCGACAAAACCCTCGGCTGTATCATATACACGCCCCTCGTTAAATTTCCGTGAAGGAAAGCCGCCTTGACATCCATCCGCCATATCTCGTAATCGAAATATGCAGCTATAGCTAGTATGATCCTCACCGATTTCAGATCGCTATCATGAGTAAGTCTCGTCAGTAGTCAACTCCTTGAACTTGTCCATAACCTTTAGCTTATTAAGTCGAGCTTTGTGGATCTGAACATTTCCATCCACATCGGTTTTCTTTTTAAAGACCCATTTGCAACCAATGGCGTTACGCCTGTGGCGGATCAACCAAGTCCTGCATTTGATTCTCATCCATGGACTTTAACTCGATCTCATGGCCTCTAGCCATGCCTCGAATCTGGCTCACCATCGCCTGCAGATACGTGGTCGGCTGCCGCTTAGCAACAATACATCGCGACTTTATGCAATCTTTCCGACCTCCGTGGTTCCGTGCCGCCCACTACGGGTTCCCCGACAGACTCCGTATGATCTCATCACCACCGAGCTGGCCCTCGAGTGGTCCTCGAATTTCTTCGAGTCGAACCGCCCTCCCACCGGCCTCCCGACCGAGAAACTCTTCTCAAGGAAAACCCTGCCCGAGCAACAAACACTTTGTTCTCTTCCCGTTGTAGAAGCTATATCCCAAGGTTTCTGATATCCCACTAATATGCATTTATCCGACTTGGGTGTAAGCTTGTCTCGATATAAGTCGCTTGACAAATGCTTCACAACCCCAAATCTTTAGAAAAGACAAACCGACTCTTCCCACCCACATCTCATGTGGTGTCTTGTCTACGGATTTTGATGGTACCCTATTATGTGAAAGCTGCAGCTTAGAGCGATCCCCAAAATGACAAGGGTAAATCCGATTTGTTTATCATAGACCGGACCATGTCCAACAAGGTCCTATTCCTCCATTCGACACGCCATTTCTCCGTGGTGTACCCGGAGGTGTGAGCCGAGGTACTATACCGACTTTTCAGATGATCATCGAACTCCCGGCTCATGTACTCACCTCCACGATCGATCGCAGGCTTTATAGTCTTGCCGAGCTGATTCTCAACCTCGCTTTGAAACTCTTTGAACTTTTCAAAAGTCTCCGACTTGTGCCTCATCAAATAGATATATCCATATCTACTCAAGTCGCCGGTAAAAGTCACGGCATCGATAGCCACCTCGGCGGTTGTGCTCATTGACCACACACATCACTATGTATAAGTTCCAATAGTTCTGACGCCTCTCGCAACTCTTTTGCGAAGGAGACTTAGTCATCTTGCCGAGCAAGCATGATTCACATGTCTCGAACGACCAAGTCGGACGGGTTAGGAGCCCATCATCATGGAGCTTCTTCATGCTTTCGCACTAATGTGTCCAAGCCGCAATGCCGTAAGTATGTCGGATTTATCTCATTAGGCTTATGCCTCTTGACATTTACGTTATAGACCGTTCCTGTTCTAGATTCAATATAAATAGCCCATCAACAATGGGTGCATAGTCGTGGAACATACCATTCAAAAATATCGAACAACCATTGTCCTTTAAATTGAATTCATAACCTTGACTCATCAAACATGAGGCGAAATAATGTTCCGACTAAGTGCAAATGTAATAACAATTATTCAATTCCATAATGAATCCGTATGAAGTCGAGCTGCATCGCGTCGACTCCAACGCAGCAACTCTTGCTTTGTTGCCGAATCCGATGTCAATCTCCCTTGTGCCACACGCCTAGTTCTTACCAGCCCCGTGATCGAGTTGCAAATATGAACAACCGATCCGTATCAAATACCCAAGAGCTACTAGGTATGTCAAGAAGGTAAATGTCTATAACATATGCAACAAGTGTACCTTTGCCAAGAAGCATTTCCGCCTTCTTGCCATGCTCGCAAGCCACTTGCTACGCTTCCTCTTCCAAAGGACCGTCTCCTTGCAATGAAAACAAACGGTTTTGAGTCCGTCCAGATTTCATGCAGCGGCAGAGGTTACCATCTCCGCGTCTTTGCCTTAGCCTTCTTCTTAGACCAACTCTTCTTGAACTTAGCCGATTTCTCCACCATCAACACTTGATGCGCTTTTCTTAATATCCTCGCTCGCCACCTTGAGCATCCCATGCACCAGTGAGCTTTATCCATGCCATGCATATGATAGTTCGAGATGAACGCCCCATAGTCAATGGAAGAGAACCTGAATCTGATCAGAGCTAGCTCATCCAAGAGCGGAAGCCCAAACGATCCAAAGCTTGCACATATCCGATCATCTTGATCACATGTGGGCTCAAGGATCACCTTCCTTCAGCTTGCAATCCATCAAGGATCGCCAGACGTTGAACCTTTCGGTCCTAGCCTCGTCTCAAACATGCTCTTGAGACTCTCGATCATATCGTAAGCCTCAACGCTTTCAAATGCTGTTGCAAATCGGGCTCCATACAAGCCAAAGATCGACAAATTGATCTCCGCTGATTCATCAACGAAGTTTCGTAGGCATTTTTAGCTGTGGCACTAGCATTATCAGCAGGTTCCTCCGAAGTGGATCCTCTAGAACATGTTCCTTTTATCGTGCTTGAGAACAATTTCAGATTTCTATACCAGTGGTAAAGTTTGTTCCATTCAGTTTATCCTTTTCCGAATTGATTTCAATGCAAAGTTGGGTTGAGCAGTGGTGCCATTGATCTACAAATGTAAAACATGCAATCACTACAATGTGTTTATGTAGAGTAGTTCTAGCCTAAACAGAAATACTCCCATCAAGTCAAGATCCTCCGCAAACTCTCAAGGATTCAGATCCGACTAGCGATGCGATTAGTGAGCTTTAGCATCATCGCTAGCCAACATACCTATCCGTAAGCAACTCCTTGCTAATCGATTCTATACGACTTCGCCGGTCGGAAGGTATCTCATACCCTGCTCCCAACCTTCTTGCCACAAGGCCCAAAACTATTTTGATAGCCTTGTCAAGTTAACTCGATGCAAAGGTATGTCCGTGTCCGACACTAACCCTTCGCTCAAGGACACCCAAAGAAGCACCCCAATTTTATGAGCCCACTACTAGACGCATTTGACGTAAAGGTGCAACATCGGGATGGCAATCGCTTGATATTCATGAGGGATCATTCTATCATTTTAACATGCATAGAAACAAAGAAGCATAACAATCACAAAATAACACATATTGTGAAATAGTATGGCTCCTTCATGGACGCTCTTCCGTGTCGGTTCGACCGATGACCATCTACTTAACTCCATCTTGTTTGTCACGCCGGACGCCAAGCCACCAACCTGATCTCTATTATCCAACTACTACAACTAGTAATGAATTTACATAGAGTCACAAGTCGACACGCAGGTCGTTATACATTATAATGACAGCACTTTGGCTCCTCGCCGACCGACAAACATGACACGCAGCCATGATAAATTACACACATGCATCACATACACATGAGCCATACTATTCACATCAAACCTGCAAAACAAAGTTATGCATAGAATCGCATTCTACCGGTTTGTGTGTCGGTACGAATACACGCGCCACGACACGGGTCCCGCTAGCCGTTAGCGCATGGGTTCGGCAGCGCCGCTGCAAGTGGGATAGCAACGACGCTTTCGAAATCACAGATCACATCTGAACTCCGATCACGCCAATTCTCCGATCCGACCGATCTTATCGATCATCGCTAATCCGATTCGGATTTACGCTTCATCGTTAACCCTGGCGGCGGATGACCGATCGGTAGGGTAGATCGTGGTCACGACCTCATCGATCCCGATTTACGTAAAACATAGCCTTAACGATCCACATGTGCGCTTGATCACATCAACCGCACATAGCCGATCTCTTCAAGGACAACAGATCTCATCCGCCGCCTCCACATATCTAATATGCATACGATCTGAATCCAAATCCTATAACAGAGGCTCGATACCACCGCTGGGTTCTACGGTAGGGTGCGCCGACCGCAAATTAAGAATTCCTACGCAGTAACATCCAGAACATGCTACGGAGATGGATCATAGTTCGTTACCACTAGACGCCAGCAGCGTCGGTAGCGAAGAAGAGTTGGGGCAGCACATCTGCGGATCGCCTCCTCCTCGCTCGATCTCCTCGAGCGGCCGGTCGTCCGATCCCACGCACGAAGTTCGCCGGAGCGGCGCAAGTGCACCGCCTAACGGTATCCGCGCAGGAGGAACGCTGCAGGCGGACTGCTAGGTCCGATCACACAACGGCAAGGCGAGTGGAGGTGGCTATTTGCAACACATGCAAACCCTAGTCGCAGCGCCAAGCGATCAACCGCCGAGTGTGCTGCACCTCCACTTTATATAGGCGCCCGTCATGAGCTCAACACTTGGGCCTCGCACGGACCCTAAAGCCCAAAGTCTACTCGGTCACGCTCTAGTCCAGCTTGATCACATCCGACCAAGGTCCTACGAATCGACCTCAGAGGTTCCTTCCTTGCTGCCAATTCTTAGGTTCAAGTCAGCTTGGTCACAGCTCGATCACCTCCGACCTGCACGGTTGGTAGCGGCCTCTAGCAAGGCGTGCGTACCACCAAGCAGACTATGAAGCTGGTTAGGCTAACCTGCATAACATGTCACACTTCTATTCCTTTGTCAGACGATATATGTTGTCGGCCTCAAGGCGAGACTGTCATCCTTGTGCTAACCCGACCTCTTTCTCGCTCCAAAGATATCGACCATTGTCCGGATTATCTCATAATCCTTGTCGCATGGCCATGCTGTTCCGGTCGATCACACGAGGGGCCCAGAGTATATCTCTCCGACGGAGGGGCAATCCCATCTTGCTCGACCATGTCTCGCAAAGATGGATCGACAAACCCAAACCTACCTTTGTAACTACCTCAACACGGAGTAGCGCTGGTCGGCCCAAAGCAAGTCTATCACCATCTCGAGTACATGCGCCACTCAGTCTTAGGACATAGAACGATGTTGTACTAGAGACTCACAGATGACATATCGCAAGGCCTCATAGTTGGGTCTGTCCGACTCGACTTTATCTCGACTCGGATCCGACTATGTCGAATCCGACCAGACCTTTCCAAGTCCATATTATCCGTTAGCATCCAATGCTCCATGGCTAGTGAGACCGAGCCATCGATCGTGTCATATGTTAGTCTAGTCGGCCATTCCCACACAGCCCTTTCGACTAGGGACCTTTTAGGACAGTCATCATACAATGCATAGTCCCACAAACAAGTCACGATTTGCCGATACACATCATTGATAATGTCCAAGGACTATCTTTATTCATAAACACATAGGAAATATCATCATACATGATTGCCTCTAGGCATATCTCCAACAATGTCACCTTCTTCAGATGGCTCCGCCAACGCCGTAATCCGGAATGAAATGATGGGAGTCGGCCGAACCTCCACCTCCACCTCCGCCTCCCGGAGGCCCCGGCAAGCTATCATGGCAGCCACCAATGCCAATGCTCGATGATTTTGCAACTCTTGCAAGAGCTGCACTCAAGGGCAAGGCAATCAAGGAAATTAAGGTCAAGGCAACAACCAGCCGCACTTTGCTACTCTCAATCGGCCTCGCTAATCAGCCAAGTCTTTCGGGGCTGTGTCGAGGCCACAGACGCCGACGATTGGCTTGTGGACATCTGCAAACATTTTGAATGTACCAATGTCGACCGAGGACTTTGTCAAGTTTGCTTGCTTCAACTCAAGGACCAAGTGCCGAGTGGTTCCAGCAATACAAAGATTCCAGAGGAGGTCGTGGTCATTACTCGGGATGAGTTCGCCGAGACTTCAGAGCTCACCACATTCAAAAGTGTTGTTGAGAGCAAGCGTGAGGAGTTCCGTAATCTCAAGCAAGGCAACATGTCTGCAGTATCAATACAATATCCAGCCTGTAAACTCGCCGCTTGCTAAGCAAGACGCCCCCGATGAAAAGAGTATGATCTATCAATTCAGAGGTGGTCCGAGAGAAGATCTGCAATTAGCTCTCGTGCTTTTTGAGCCGTAAAAGTATGATGAATTCTACAACATGGCATCAAGCAAGAAGCTGCCCAGCTCAAATGTGAGGCTTCTAAGAAGAGAATCGAGATGCAGCTCACTCTTCTTCTTCCTCTCAAGTGGCAGCTAAGCAGCAGGTTCTACCTTCCTCCTCCTCCGCTCCACACCTTTATCGCCAGAAGAACTCAGTGGTCGTGGATCTTCCCACCCACCCAACCCAAGCTATCGTAACAAGTCTAATTTCAAGCTCCAAGGTCAAATGCTCCTTACCACCGTTCGCCTCAGAGGTGACTTGCAACAAGTGTCAGCAGAAGGTCACTATGCTAACAAGTGCTTCAACCAAAGGCGCCTTCCGCCTCCTCCTCCGTGAAATCTTCAAGCAATGCAAAGGGTCAAGCATAATCCAAAGTCCGCAAAGGTGAATATGATGAATGCAGCTCAAGCGAGGAATCTACCGATGTGATAATGGGTAATCTATCGCTTAATGATATTCCCGCAAAAGTCTTATTTGATACCGTGCATCGATTCTTTCATGTCATATCCTTTTGCATCAAGCACAATTTTGACACAGAGGAATTACCTAAAGCATTGCAAGTTATTTCTCCTAAGCTGCTTGAGCTCTAGCATGATGGTTCCGAATGTCGGATCAAGATGGGCGATTATAGATTGCTAAACCAATTGTCCTTGGTGACTCGGATATTGATCTTATTCTGGATGGAATGGCTTTCAAAGACAAAGCTCAGCCTTGATTGTGCTGCTGTGGAAATTCAATTGACTCACTCTTCTAATGATGTGATCATCTATGCCGCCGTGATGAAACCATTCGTTGTTTTCTCTCAATGAGAAGGGCGAATTGATGCTATCTCTCGATTCCACTGCTTAGAGTATCAAGATGTCTTTCCTAAGAACTTCCGGTATGCCTCCTCATCGGCTAGTTGAGTTCAATATCGCATCTTGAGCCCGGCATGGAACCCGCTTGCAAGCCGCCCATACAAGCTTGGACCCAATGAGTGAAGGAATGAAGAAGCAACTCGATGAACAAGAGCGTCTGGTTTGATCGCATCGAAGTTCATCTCCTTGGGGTTGTGGTGTTCTTTTTTGTCCGTAAGAAGGATGGCACGGACCGACTTTATGCCGACACGCCCATTGAATAAGAAGACAATCAAGAACAAGTATCCACTTCCCAACATCAATGAGCTTTTCGAGCAACTCAAAGGTGCTAAAGTGTTCTCCAAGCTTGACCTTGTATGGGTTATCATCAGATTCGTGATTCGTGAACAAGATATTCCCAAGACAAGATTCGCAATGCTTTGGTTCTTATGAATATACCGTCATGTCTTTCGCCTTGTCAATGCTCCTCCAACATTCTCTGATGATGAACTTCATCTTCAACCCCTACACCAATGAATTCGCCTTGGTCTATCTTGATGATATTTTGGTCTTCCAAGAATAAGAAGGATCATGCCAAACATTTGCGATTGGTGCTAAACAAGCTCAGAGAGTATCAATTCTATGCTAAGTTCTCCAATGTGAATTTTGGCTTGATGAAGTGCTTTACCTTGGTCACATCATCTCCGCCAAGGGCATCGCTGTTAATCCCGAGAAGGTGTCTCAGCCAGAATTGGGAACCTCCTCGAATGTCAAGCAATCCGCAGTTTTCTTGGTCTTGCAAGCTATTGTCAAGATTCGTTGAGAACTTCTCCAAGATTGCAAAGCCTCTTTCCAACCTCCTCCAAGCATGTGAAGTATGTCTGGTCTCCCGAGGTGACGTTGCTTTCAATACTCTCAAAGAGAAACTCGCCACAGCCCCTGCCTTGACTCCTCCTAATGAATCCAAGCCATTCAAGTTTTCTCGTGATGCTTCTCTTCAAGGTCTCTTTGCTGTGTTAATGCAAGAGAAGAGAGTTGTGGCTATACCTCTCGCCACCGAAGCTCAACGAAAAGAACTACCCCACTCACGATCTTGAGTTACGGCAGCTTGTCCATGCATTGATAACATGGAGACATCTCTTGTTGGGAAGGAAAGTGGACATTTCACCGATCACAAGAGCCTCAAGTATATCTTCACTCAACCCAACCTCAACCTCGTGCAAACTCGATGGGTCGAAATGATTCAAGAGTACAACCCAAGTATTGAATATACTCCGCAAGGCCAATGTCATTGCAGATGCTTTGAGAAGGAAAGCTATCGCAACATTTTAATCCTCAAGCCCTTCCAACCGGATCTCGTGAAGCTTTCCGCAAGTGAATCTTCAAGTTGTTCCTCAAGGCTTTCTTGCCAACCTCATAGTCTCTCCTACTTTGGAAGACCAAATTGTGAGGCTCAACTCCCGGATACCATGGTGAAAAAGGTGAAACGTGGTATCGATAAGGGCATTTCCAAGTACAAGTGCTTCCACATTGATGACAAAGATACTCTTTTCTTCGAGGACCGGATTGTGGTTCCTAAGGGTGATCTCACAGAAGTCATTATGAACGAGGCACACAATTCGCTTCTATCCATTCATCCCGAAGTACGAAGATGTACCATGACCTCAAGCAACATATTGGTGGACTCGAATGAAGCGAGAAATTGCTTAATTCGTGAATGAGTGTGATGTCTGCAAAGAGTGAAAGGTAACACCAACGACCAGCTGGTCTCCTCCAACCTCTTGCTATTCCGTAATGGAAGTTTGATCATATCGAAATGGACTTCGTGATCGGATTTCCTAAGTCCAAGCGTGGAATGATGCTATCTTCGTTGTCATTGACAAGCTTACTAAAGTGGCTCATTTTCTTCCTATCAAAGAATCCATCACAAAGAGCTCGCCTGGCAGAGCTATACACATCCAGATTGTCTCCTTGCACGGCATTCCACAAGTGATCTCTTCTGCATCGTGGCAGCATCTTTACCTCCAAGTTTTGGGATTCTTTCGTAAGGCCATGGGCACCAACATTCGCTTCAAAGAGCTTTCCATCCTCAAACAAGTGGCCAAGTCGAGCGAGTCAATCAAATCCTTGAAGATATGCTTAGGGCTTGTGTCATTTCCTTCGTATGAAGTGGGAAGATTGTCTTCCATATGCCGAGTTCTCCTACAACAACAGCCTCTGCTTAGTTCGCAAGGCCCCATTCAAATTTCTATGGCGAAAGTGCCGATTCTCTCAATTGGTCCGAGATGTGAACGCCAACTTCTTGGCAACGATTTGATCATGGTCAAGAAATGTGCAAAGTCATTCATGAGAATTCAAAGCCGCGAATCGCGCCAGAAGAGCTATTATGATGACAAGCACCGGATGTGGCTTTTGAAATCGGAGACCATGTCTACCTCCGCCTCCAATGAAAGGCACTGCCGCTTCGGTATCAAAGGGAAGCTTGCCCCTAGATACGGGTCCTTTCAAGATCATTGGCAAAAGAGGCGATCTCGCCTATCAACTTGAGCTCCGTCCAACTTCGCGAACGCACGACGTGTTTCACGGTCATACCTTCGCAAGTGCTTCAAGACTTCGAGCGCACTATCAACTTCAAGAAATTGACCGCCAAGAAGATCTCTTATCATGAGCACCCTGCTGTTATTCTTGAAGAAACCGAGCGCAAGACTCGCAACAAGTCAATCAAATTTCAAAGTGAAGTGGTCACACCATTCACCGAGAAGCCACTGGGAGCGCGAGGATCACCTCCGCTCAATATCCGAGTTCTTTCACCCTAGATTTCGGACGAGATCCTCTTGTAGTGGTGGAGGTTGTAACACCCTGATGTAACTTTCCATATTTGTAACTCCAACTCTTGCCATTTTCGCATTGTGTTATGATATTCCTCCGTGGTTGGGTTTTGTCTTTCGCTTTTGCATTTTGTCCATGTCATGCATTTCATATCATGTCATCATGTGCATCGATTTGCATACGTGTTCGCCTCATGATTCCAGCATTTTCCCGCTGTCCGCTTTTGCAATCCGCACTCTTATGTCCCCCAAGGCCCCTTTTACGCTTTTTCCGTGAGCGGTACTAAACTTTCTCGGAATGGACCGAGGTTTGGCAAGTGGCCTTGGTACACCACCGTAGACCACCGTCAAGTTTCGGGTCATTTGGAGCTCGCTTGGTACTCCAACGGCTAACCGACTCTCAAGAAAGGCCTCTTTTAAGTTGCAGCCCAACACCCTTCAAAATAGTCCAATAACCCATCTAAGTCACTTCCATGCTCTCCGTCAGTCGGATCACGATCGTGTGGGCTAAAATCTACACCTCATTTGAGCTCCCTAGCTCCTTCTACCTATAAATATGCATCTCCTCCAACCGGACCCCAAACCCTAGCCCTTCCTCCTCACCACGGACGAAACTCACCAGCGTTCCGGCAATCAGGTTGCACACACGTGTCGCTGTCAAGGCTTAGCTTCTCATTGGGGCTCACAGGTTCTGGCAAGCTGGGCCTCCTCATTGCCTGTTTCCTGCCACAAGGCTTTCTGGCCACACATTCATGGGCCCTCATGCCGTCCAGCTCTGGCCACATGGGTCGCTGCCTTGCATTGCTGCTTCCGGTCGCCGCCGCTGGCCATCCTGGTTGCCGCTGCCTTCAAGGCCAAGGTTCTGGCCTTGCTGCTGTCTGCACATGGCTGCTGGCTGGACGGGCTTCTCCTGGCCTCCTACGGCCTGCCTGCCCCTGCCTCCGGGAGCAGCCGTGCTGCCGCCGCTGATCCGCCCGATCTCAGATCCGAGAGGGTTGACTTTTCCCCCCAAATCGCCCAAGTCTTTTTCCTCGACAGACATTTGTTGCATTTTATTCATGCCATAACTCCGCACTGTGGGTCCGCTTGGGGCGAGTAGTATGTGAAAATGTTCGCCAAGATTAGATCATTTCATCTCATTGCATCATTTTCATTTGAGCTCTTCTTGATGCCCGAAATGCTGTTAGAAGAGGGCTATGTGATGTTAGTTTCGCTTTTAATGTAACATACACTTTTGTCATTTTTGCCATGATTGATGTGTGCACCCTATGATCTTGAGTCCTACATGTGTTTTGTAATATGCCATGCCATCTTTCCAGGGTGTATGCTATGTATTTGTGTGGTCTCTGTGGTGACTAGCACAAGCATGCAAACTAGGCTTCCTGAGTTGCTGATTTCAGCCCTGCTTATCGATATTTTTATGCCATGTTAACTTGATGCTACCGAGAGATCCATGCATATTTTGAGATACTTCAGAAGGATGTTTTGAACATATGGTTATGCTCTATCCATCCATACCCTTGTTTGCAATTATGGAGTGCCATAGCTTGAGTCAATCGAGCTATACTTTTGCTATAAAATGTTTCGCAGATTGTTTACATGTTATTCAATTTTGCCAAGGTTGTTGTAGTTGATCCGTATGCTATGATGTTGTTCTTGCCATGTATATCTTCTATGCCATGTCTTCTTGATGATGTATGCTTAGTTTATCATGTAATGCTCTGTAGTTAGTGCATCGAGCTCTTAAACATGCCTACTTGTTATCTGTTTTTGTCATGCCCTGCTGTTGAACTGCTAACTAAACTTGCTATGTTGACATGGTGTTATTATCGATCCTTTTGGCTCATGGTCAGTAGGGACTTCCGCTCTATGCTTTGAGTAGATTCATGCCATGCCTTGTTTTGCTATTATAAGTTCCCTGTAGCATGCTGTTTTCTTGCTCAACAATGCTACCCCGATGCTGTTTTTGCCATGTTCAAGAATTTCACCAAGTCCGTGAAGTCGATATGTTTTGCACTTTTGCCATGCCTTGTTTGGACCTGTTATGTTGTGAATTAGCCGAGCTCGTTGTTCATCTTTTGTCAAGCATCTTGAGTACATCACCGCCATATACTTTGTTCGCACGCTTGGGTGCGTAGCTTAATTTCTTGTTGCTTGCTATGTGGCATCATGTCGTTAATGGCAGATTTGTGCCATTCTTGTTTTGCTTGTCATTTGCAAACCGTGCATCCGATTCGTGATCTTTATATCGATTTCAACCGAAATCATCTCATTTTTCCAGCGCATACTTGGTTTGCCAAGTTGATGCCTGGTTTATCATTTTCCTTCCGAGCACGATACGCATTTCATATCACATCCCGCATAGCATGCCATATATTGCATCATGTTGCTTGTGCATTGCACCGTGATTTATTGTGGTTCCTTTGTTTGTGTTCTTGCTTTGGGTAGAGCCGAGACGAGTACGTGAACGAGGAACCTGTTGAGAACGCCACGAGGATCAAGCTTTCGACAACTCGAGAACTTTGCGTGCAAGATGACCATACCTCGAAATCACTTCTATCTTTGCTATGCTAGATGCTCGCTTTTGCTATGCCTATGCTATGATGCCTATCACTTGCTTATCATGCCACCCATATTGCCATGTCAGTCCCTTAACCATCCTTTCCTAGCAAACCGCTGATTGGCTATGTTACCGCATTGCTCAAATTTCTCTTATAGCGCTAGTAGTGTGAAGATGAAGTTTGTTCCTTATTGAACATGGAGATGTTGTTCTTATTGAACATGTTTACTTGTTGGGATATCACAATATATCTGCTACAATTAATGCATCTATATACTTGGTAAAGGGTGAAGGCCTCGCCTTATACCCGTGTTTTGTTCCACTTTGCCATCCTAGTTTCCGCTATACCGTGTTATGTTCCTTGATTTCGCTCTTACATCGGTTGGTGATTTATGGACCCCTTGATAGCTTTTTGAATAAGACTCTCCAAAGAAGGCCCAACTTTGGTTTTACCATTTGCCACCTAAGTTTTTTTCCCCGGTTTTCATGAGCCCGAGGGTCATCTTTTATTTTAACCCCCCGACCAGTGCTCCTTCGAGTGTCGTCCGAATCGAAATACGATCGCTGGGCCACCATGGGAAACTCGAGGCTTGGTTTTACTCAGAGCTAGTCTCATCCGGATGTGCCTCGAGAACTAGATATGTGCAGCTCCTATCGGGATTTGTCGGCACAATCGGGCGGCTTTGCTGGTCTTGTTTTATTGCTGCCGAAATGTCTTGTAGTCCGTGATTCCGAGATCGATCGGACTTCGCCAGAGAAGGAATATCCTTCGTTGACCGTGAGAGCTTATAATGGGCTGTTGGGACACCCCGCAGGTATTATCTTTCAAAGCCGCGTGCCATGTTATGAGGCGATGGGAATTTGTTAATGTCCGCTGTAGAAAACCCGGTTGACCTTATTTAAAATACACATCAACTCGGTGTAACTCGATGGTCTCTTCTCGGCGGAGTCCGGAAGTGAACACTGTGTTGGAGTTATGTCTCGACGTAAGTAGTCCAGATCACTTCTTGATCGCTACTAGCTTCACGACCGTGCTTTTGCTCCTCTTCTCGCCTTCTTTGTAATGTAGCCACCTATATATGCTAGTCGCTTGTCGCAGCTCCACCTCAAAACTCTCGTCCTTCCTATAAGCTTAAATAGTCTTGATCTCGCTGGTGTGAGATTGCTCGAGTCCCCGTGACTCACGATTCTACCAAAACAGTTGTGTGCCGATGGCCAAAGGCAGTTGACGAACCGAGCTCAAGTGGAGTTTGACGAGGAACGTGGTCGTTACTATGTGTCTTTTCCCGATGATCAAGAGGGAGCTCAGCTGGGACGATCGGGATCCGTGTAGCATTTGGGGTATCTTCTTTATTTTGGTTCCGTAGTCTGGACCTTGAGTGTAATCAATGATAGATGTTTATTTATGTATTGTGAAGTATGCGATCGTAAGCCAACTATGTATCTTTTTCCTTATGTATTACATGGGTTGTGTGAAGATTACCTCACTTACATTGCTTTAATGCGTTATGCTCTAAGTCGTGCTTCGACATCGGGAGATATAGCCGCATCGAGGGCGCTACATGGGCCCGCCTGGTCACCGCGGTCTCCCCGGGGTCTTACCATCAACTCGCTGACTCTAGTCAATGGTCGATCGAAAGCATCGCCCAACATCGCCAAAGGTCCTCTGTGGCCCCGTTGACTAGTCAACTAGTCTGTCAATTGCCGATGCAACAATGACGCCATTATGACGCCATATTCCTTTTCCGTTATTTCTTAAATAATTCCAATATTGTTTAAACTTTTAAAATTCATAGAAATTAAACCGCTCTCTGATGAAAATGTTTTCTATATTGAAGTTGCTCAAAAAATCCAACGACTTCGGATACGTGGTCCGCTCATCCGTCACATGCCCCAGCATGCTGAACATGGAACTTTCCTCTTTCCTTTGTCCTAATCCACCAAACGCGGGAATTCACCGGATGTTTCCTTCGTTCTGCAATGTGTAGTACTGCTGCTAGAGCACGCCTAGCGCCACGTATCGCCATGTCATGCTTAGTGTTACCTCTGCTTGCTATGTATTTATCTGCTTTTCCCTCTTCTCTCCTAGAGACCCTAAGGTCGCTTAATGCCCCGTGATCGATCACGCCACCGACGACTCCTCCTTGCCGTGAGCAACCAGGCAAGCCCCCTTTGATCATCCCGATATCGCCCATTC
>JAHIAM010000148.1:0-67361 GCA_021605205.1 Aegilops longissima | reverse complement strand
TCATCTTCTTTCATTGCGCATTCATCGGCTTCATCTTGCACCACTTCATAGTTGGAGCGTTGAATGCTTGCGCTTCCCCTGTAGAGGGAAACAACTTGGTGCCAAGCATCCTTGGACATGGAGTAGGGCCGGAGATGAGGAAGATCTTCGGGTGGAATTGCTTCTTGGATGATGAAGAGAGCATTCTCATTGAATTGATTATCCGCGGTTTCTCTAGGAGTGAAGTTGTTTCGGTCATGCGGATAGAAACCTTCTTCAATGATTCTCCAAAGATTAGTATTCACATGATTTTAAATGACGCTTAAAGCGATAGACCCAAGAATCAAAGTCCTCATTTTTCACAATCTTGGGGGCAGGGCCGGCATGATTCAAATGAGTGGAAGGAATGTTGGGGAACGTAGTAATTTTAAAAAAATTCCTACGCACACGCAAGACCATGGTGATGCATAGCAACGAGAGGGGAGAGTCTAGTCTACGTACCCACGTAGACCGTAAGCGGAAGCGTTTATCAACGCGGTTGATGTAGTCGTACGTCTTCACGATCTGATCGATCCAAGTATCGAACGCACAGCACCTCCGAGTTGTTCACACGTTCAGCTCGATGACGTCCTCGCCTTCTTGATCCAGCAAGACGGGCGAAGTAGTAGATGAGTTCCGGCAGCACGACGGTGTAGTGACGGTGTTGGTGAAGAACAGTCTCCGCAGGGCTTCGCCTAAGCACTACGAAAACTATGACGGAGGATAAACTAGAGGTGACGGGGTTGTCAGCACACGGCTTGGTGTTTCTTAATGTGTCTTTGGTGCTAGCCCTGCCCCTCTATTTATATGTTGAGCCCCGGTCGAAACTTGGAGCGTAAGCCTCCTCAAAGTCGGTTTTGGCTTTCAAAGGAAAGAGTCCCACTCAACTCCGTGACCAAACACCAAAATCCTTGGCGCTCGCCTAGACGCCATGGGCTCAAGCTTCCTCTGCAGTGGTCAGCGCCTGTGGTCCCCTGCTGCTTGCCCCTCGCCTCCGCAAAACTCCTTTGCACCGACTTATAGCACCATGGGCCCCACCCTTGGCCTAACCATATCATCCATTATATGAATTTTACCTCCCGGACCATTCCGAGCTCCTCGTCATGTCTGGTGATCTCATTTGGGACTCAACAACATTCGTCACCAACATACATAACTCATATAATACTATATCACAATCTAACGTTTGTTGCAAGGACCCTACGGGTTCGAGAACTATGTAGACATGACCGAGACACCTCTCTCGTCAATAACCAATAGAGGAACCTGATGCCCATATTGTCTCCTACATATTCTACGAAGATCTTTATCGGTCAAACCGCATAACAACATAATGCTTGTTCCCTTTGTTATCGGTATGTTACTTGCCCGAGATTCGATCATGGTATCTCAATACCTAGTTCAATCTCACATCGAATGATGAGGACATCAATACCATTGTTACACCCACAGCCCCTGCTGCTATACATACTCGGACCAATTACTAGAGCTCACAGACGCCAATTGAATTATCAGTACTTTCGCTTTCTTGGTAACGATTCCAATGTTCATGAGAATATGATGCTGCTTAAATTGGATACATTTGTTTTGCTTACAAATGAAGGGCCTACCATGGACAAGAAAGATGAACCTTGGAGCAAGTTCAAGCATGGAGATGTTGGTATGCAAGGAGAACAAGAACGGAGTTACAAGTGATGATTCCAGACTTTGAAGCCACCCTAATGAGTGCATGAGGCCTTGGACGAAATATACAAGATGCCACTTCATAATATTCGCCCATAGGCTATTCTAGGTGCTGTGGTCACCTTATTATTGGGCCAGGCCCATGTAATTTCGAAATACTTAAGTATAGGCTGTTTTAGAGTCCGTATGTGTGGGGAACAAGAGTTAGGGTTGATTTCGAACCCTCCACCAAGGGCCACGAAATTCCCTCTTCCTCCATATATACAGCCCTTAGGGCACCGCTTAGATCTTGGGTTTTGTTTAGATTAAAAGTTCGCCATAGCTGCAACTTCACGCATTTCGCTTGTGTTCAACGACTGCATAAAGGCGCCACGTAACCCCACCTTGATCAATAAAGCTTTCATCTTATATTCGCAATATCCAGATTGCAATCTCAGCTTGCTTGTTCTTCGCTTGCTCGCAGAAATGCACACTCGTGGTCGTTGATCGTGTCGGCGTGGTCAATAACCTCTCGGAGTTGGTTTAGCGACATAAGGCGCGACGCCCTCGCAGACGTCAGTAGTCGGATCGCCAAAGTCGACTTTCCTCCAAAGCGAAAACCAACATCTCATCGAAAGACGGACACCTTTGCTCTATCATGGAAAGTCTTTACTCGCTCCGTAATACATCATCCCGCAACTAACTTATTAGTTACAATGCTTGCAAGGCTTATAGTGATGTGCATCACCGAGTGGGCCCAGAGAAACCTTCTCCGACAATCGGAGTGACAAATCCTAATCTCGAAATATGCCTGTAGAGCACCTTTATAATCACCCGCCACGCTAGACGCTTGGTAGCACACAAAGTGTTCCTCCGTAAACGGAGTTGCATAATCTCATAGTCCTAGGAACATGTATAAGTCATGAATAAAGCAATAGCAGAATACTAAACGATCAAGTGCTGTTAACGGAATGGGTCAAGTCAATCACATCATTCTCCTATGATGAGGACATGACTACCTTGATGAGACCAAAATATTGCATACATGCATATTTCTCGTGTGATTTCTAGTGCAAACTATTCAATAATATATTTATGTTATCCGTAACAAAAATACTTCACATACTTTTGTGTTTTGTCTAATTGCAGGTGTATGGGACATTTGTACAATCCACATATGAAGATAAGGGAGAAAGAGATGTTTACTCGCTGTTCAAAAAGTTCTCTCACGTCACTTTTGGC
Source organism: Aegilops longissima (assembly GCA_021605205.1). Classification (NCBI taxonomy): domain Eukaryota; kingdom Viridiplantae; phylum Streptophyta; class Magnoliopsida; order Poales; family Poaceae; genus Aegilops; species Aegilops longissima. The sequence continues at coordinate 64,439 of JAHIAM010000148.1, read as the reverse complement.
CCAAGAGAAGATAGAGTCCAAGTCTCTCACGTTCGACTCAGATTCGACCGCATGAGTATATACCGACTCAAAACGCCTATAACTTTTTCATACATGGACTCCAAATTGGTCGATTCTTTTTTGTTGGAAAATAGATTTCGTGCATTTCCAACCCAATTGAATCACCTTAAAATCCGTCCGAGCGTTGAGTTATAGATCGAAACAATCTGATGCTGCAGCAGAATCCGAGTCAAACTACAAGTCCAAAGGTGTTACGCCACCTCCGCTTGGGCCCATTGGCCTTGTACGACCTAGGGTTAGTTTTAGGCTGCCTTGGGACGCCCCTCCCACCTCCTTGGCCGCCACCCCTTGCTCCTATATAAGTAGATCCATCTAGTAGCTTTTTCCTTGGGATTTGTTTAGTTAAAAGTTAGCCATTGCAACTTCGTGTACTTCGCTTGTGTCCAACGACCAGACCAAGACCGCTACGGATCTCCACCATTATCAATACTTCATATATATTCGCAATATTCAGATTGCTTTATCATATTCTTGCTTGTTCTTCGATTGCTTGCAGGAATAGACCTTCGTGGTCGCTGATCGCTTCGCATCGCCAAGAACCTAAGGAGATTGGTTTAGCGATTGCTAAGGCGCAACGTCAGGCATCGCTTGTAGTCGGATCGTCAAAGTCGACTCCACCAAATCGAGAGTTATCATCTCATCGAAGATCGGACACCTCGCCTATCATCCTAATGATGTGATCCTGTAATCAAATGACAACTCATGTCTATGGCTAGGAAACACAACCATCTTTGATCAATGAGCTAGTCAAGTAGAGGCATACTAGTGCCACTTAGTTTGTCTATATATTCACACATGTACTAAGTTTCCTAAGCAATACAATTCTACCATGAATAATAAACATTTATCATGATATAAGGAAATATAAATAACAACTTTATTATTGCCTCTAGGGCATATTTCCTTCAAGGAACCGGTCCACCGTAAACAAGTGGAGGTTCCACATGGGCAAAGATGCCGGTGCCATTTTTACCACTAGAAGAAGGAGATTTTTCACTAGTAGCTTCCCCCTTGTCGGAGTTAGCATCCGTCACCTTGTTAGTGGGATCACCCACTTTCAACGGTGCGGTGGATAGTTTAAGCCCTTGTAAGAATTTATTAAACATGCTTTCAACCTCGGTCGTCATGGAGGTCTTCAATGTGTCCAAAGCCACATTGAATTCCTCACGAGAGACTACGTGATGCGGAGCATCCTCACTCATCCCCATGGACGCACTTCTACATCTTCCTCAACACCACGTGGACCCATGACTCGAGCTCGAGCTAAGGCTATTGAAGATAAGGTGAACTCGCCCTCTCCGAACTCCTCTTCCTACTCACGAGACATGGCTACTACCTCATTCGAAACTGTGCGTGATCAGTGCATGGAGGAGAGCCACGACATAACTACATACAAGAGCCAAGATGGCGAGGCCCCAGCGTGATGGAGAAGAAGAAGAGCTGCTTTGAAGCTACAGCGCCGGACGATCGACCTCGTCCCGGCCGTCTCGGCGAAGTCCTGTGACACGGACGACCGAGCTCTCCGGACGCCCAAGACTGACCACCCGATCCAAATCTACGGACGCCTAAGGCGGACCGGACGACTGGGCGATAAGCATCCGAGCTAATCCACGGACGACTGCCCTCTCCAGACGTCTGACACGCCCACGACCGAGCTAAATCTTTCGACGTCCGAGCTGCCGGCTCGGATGTCCGGACGCCCCGAAGCCTCCTGGACGTCCTGCACCCGAGTGCTCAAGGCCGCTGGCCGGAGCCTTGTACCTCTTCACTTCGCCCCATTTGCATTAAGACTATAAATAGACCTCCTCCTCCTTGTTAGGGTTAGCATTGGTTTAGCTCATATTTTGTGTCGAGCCTTGCTCATCCACTTGGTTTACTTTCGGAGCTCAGACCTCTTCTGAGAAGATCCCCAAGCGGATTCAAGACCCTTCAAGGGAAGACAATCAAGACCTCCTCACGGAGAAGAAACGGCTACTCGTGTATCTTTCCTTTGTTGATTTTGAATCTTGTGGTGATGAGGACATCAATACCATTGTTACACCCACAGCCCCTCGCCGCTATACATAATGGACCAATTACTAGAGCTCACAAGACGCCAATTGAATTATCGTACTTTCGCTTCTTGGTAACGATTCCAATGTTCATGAGAATATGATGCTGCTTAAATTGGATACATTTGTTTTGCTTACAAATGAAGGGCCTACCATGGACAAGAAAGATGAACCTTGGAGCAAGTTCAAGCATGGAGATGTTGGCATGCGCAAGGGGAACAAGAACGGAGTTACAAGTGATGATTCCAGGACTTTGAAGCCACCCTAATGAGTGCATGAGGCCTTGGACGAAATATACAAGATGCCACTTCATAATATTCGTCCATAGGCTATTCTAGGTGCTACATTACCTTATTATTGGGCCAGGCCCATGTAATTTCGAAATACTTAAGTATAGGCTGTTTTAGAGTCCGTATGTGTGGGAACAAGAGTTAGGGTTGATTTCGACCCTCCACCAAGGGCCACGAAATTCCCTCTTCCTCCATATATACAGCCCTTAGGGCACCGCTTAGACCTTGGGTTTTGTTTAGATTAAAAGTTCGCCATAGCTGCAACTTCGTAATTTCGCTTGTGTTCAACGACTGCATAAAGGCGCCAGTAACCCCACCTTGATCAATAAAGCTTTCATCTTATATTCGCAATATCCAGATTGCAATCTCAGCTTTTGCTTGTTCTTCGCTTGCTCGCAGGAAACAGACCTCGTGGTCGTTGATCGTGTTCGCGGGTCAATAACCTCTCGAGTTGGTTTAGCGATTGCAAGGCGCCGACGCCCTCGACGCTCAGAGTCGGATCGCCAAAGTCGACTTCCTCCAAAGCGAAAACCAACATCTCATCGAAAGATCGGACACCTTTGCCTCTATCAAGTGGTATCAGATTTTCAGGTTGCTCGGTGAGATTTTACAGTTTTTCGAGATTAGATCGAGTCTGTTCTTCATACCTAAAGTCCACGAAAAAGCCACAAAAAATTAGGTTAGTTCATCATATCCGAACCAATCTGAGCCTTTGCATAATCTTTTTAGGGTTTTTGCTTTGTTGAATTTATGTTGCATCGCCGTGTCAAGTTGCTGGTCTTAGAGTCTAGTCTTTAGAGTTTCGAGTTCTGGTCATAAGTTGTCACGCCACGCCGCACCATCATCATCGCCTTGCCATCTACCACCATTGCTTATCCGCCACCGCCTCAATCCGTATCCATATACCACCACCAATCCAGATCCATATACCACCACCGCTACCATATACCACCACCGCTGCCATATACCACCACCATATATCCACCACCAATCCGAAGTTCTTCTCATATTAGGTTTGTTTTCGAGATCCATCTAGTTTCGATTCGTGTTTCCTTGCCGAGTAGGTTTCGAAAAAAGAGTCCGAAACCACCTGCTTAGGCCCAAAATTTTCCAAAACGCACTTGTCGAAAAAATTTTCTCGCTATCCTATTTTTAGGTGTTTCTAAGCGTATTGAGACAATGCCATTATAGAAAGTTTTTTGACCTGCTTCAGCTTTTGGGTCCGGCAGTCGAAAAAAAAATTGGTCGAAAAATTTCGTGCCCATCCCGTCATTGACTGGGAAGAGTTTTGAGACACTCGCCATTATAGTGATTTTTCGCAAAAAAAAAAGAGCAGCAAGAAAAAAAAAAGGCAGCGCAAAAAAAAAGAAAAAAAAAAAAATTCCAGAGTGTGCTTTTCCTTGTTTACGCAGCAGCGCCGTGATTTTGTTAGTGTTCTAGGCTCGCCTCTAGCACGGTTCAGCCTAGGACCAGACAAGACTCGCTGCTGAGCGCTTATTCAACTTTGCATCTCTCAATTGATTATTGCTCACCTTTTTGCTACCATATTATAAGCCTTCCCAGCTCCACATACATCTACATCGTATGCTTGACTCTCCCCGGTAATCGCCTATCCAAGCTTTGAGAGTTTTGACTACATCGCTGTCGATCACCGCTCGCTGGGTAAGAACCGTAAGAATTTGAGATTTGCTTGACGGATTTAGATCGTCCACCACACCACCACCACCACTTCCTAGTAGTCCGTCAATCATATTCTTGTGTGTTTCTATTGTCGCTAACCATGGCAGGATCATGTCGACGGACTGACCGGGAGAACATGACAAACAAAGCGCTACATGATAAGTTTCAACAAATGATGAGTGGGCAGGTGGAAGATGTGCTAAATAGATTTGAAGAGGCCATGGAGAAGATAGATGGCATTGAGAAGGCGTCAAACAAAGCTCGATAACAAGTTTAATGAATTGCTCGCTGCCTACCACCACCACCACCGCTGCACCTAACGCACCTCTACTACAACAACAAGGACTACCTCCACATCGCTAAACAGCCTCCGCCGAAGCTTCCCGTGTCCTCTTCACCGCCAAGCTGCCGGTGCCGCCGCTGATACTTCGTGGCTCCCCGCCATGGTGGGGGAGGATGATTATGTGAGAGATTACGAGGATGAGGTTGATCAACATCGAACCACGCGCAACCACCAGCACCACAACCACCGTGTCGCCCACATGCAAATAATGGCAATGTTCGGCCCCCTTCAGTACGAGATCATGACCATCTCCCTAAACTGAAATTGAATATTCCACCATTTGAGGGTAGATATGTTCCTGATATATATCTTACTTGGGAGTTAGAAACTGAACAACGATTTACATGTTTACAATATCCCGAGGAGAGACGTGTTCCTCGCTGCTGTTTGTGCTTTCACTAGCTTTGCATGTGTTTGGTGGTCTGAACATTGTAGATTATATCCTGTTCCAACTACTTGGGCTGCTTTGAAAACTGCTATGCGTATCATGGTTCCACCATATTATCAACGTGAATTACTTCAAAATTGCAGCGCTTAAGACAAGGAAAAATTCGTAGAAGAATATTATCGTGAATTACAAACCGGCTTGATTAGATGTGGTATTGTTGAGGAGAATGAAGCTATGCTTGCACGCTTTTCGGGTGGATTAAATAGAGAGATTCAGACCATTCTAGACTACAAGGATTATAATAATATCACCGATTATTCCATCTTGCTTGTAAAGCTGAACGTGAAGTGCAGGATCGATGTGCCTTGGCGCGACTAACTTTTCTCGCAGGTCGACCTTCATCATGGACACCACGCGCATCATCTACTTCCACACGCTCTACTACACCGCACCTCCATCGGCTGCCACCTCCAACCGTGATACAAGAAAGCAGCACAACCACCACTATCTCGCCAAGAGCACACCGGCTGGCCTACACAGAGCTCTTCTTCTTCCATGGCGCCAACAGGCACACAAGTGATATTATTTGTCGTCGCTGTAAGGGAAGAGGACATTTTATGAGAGAATGCCAATCTCAGCGCAGATGATTGCTACCGAGGATGGTGGGTATGAGTCCGCTTAGTGACTATGATGAAGAGACTTTGGCTCTTATTACACATGAAGAACACGGTGGAGATGATTCTGATCATGAGACGCAATACATGGCTGTCAAGATGCCGACAGTATGAATGTTTAGTTGCTCAACGTGTTTTGAGTGTGCAGGTTACACAAGTCGAGCAAAATCAGAGGCATAACTTGTTCCATACAAAGGAGTTGTGAAGGAACGCTCTATTCAAGGCCATCATAGATGGAGGGAGCTGCAACAACTTGGCTAGCATGGATATGGTGGAGAAGCTTTCTCACCACAAGACCACATCCACATCCTTACTACATCCAATGGTTCAACAACAGCGCAAGGTTAAGGTAACACGCATCGCTCGTGTGTATTTTAGTATCTCTACATATGCTGATTATGTTGATTGTGATGTGGTACCTATGCAAGCATGTTCCTTATTACTTGGTAGACCATGGCAATTTGATAAAAATTCTGTACACCATGGTAGAAACAATCAAGATACTCTTGTTCACAAGGATAAAATATTACTTTGCTTCCTATGACTCCTGATTCCATTTTGAAAGATGATATTAATAGAGCTAATAAAGCAAAACAGAGAAAAATAAGAGTGAAAATCAGATTGTGGCAAAAGAATTTGAGCAACAAATGAAGCCTAATAATAAACCATCTAATGTTGCTTCTGAAATTAAACTGAAAAGTGCATGTTTATTTGCCACCAAATCTGATATTGATGAGCTAGATTCTAGCAAATCTGTTTGCTATGCTTTTGTGTGCAAAGAGGCATTATTTTCATTCGAGGACGGTTTTCCTCTTTGCCCCCGCTGTCACTAACATTTTGCAGAGTTCACGACGCCTTCCCACAAGACGTGCACCGGATTACCACCTATTCGAGGGATTGAGCATCAAATTGACTTAATTCCCGTGCATCGCTACCCAACCGCAAGCACCATACCGCACCAATCCAGAGGAGACGAAGGAGATTATGCGTCAAGCACAGAGCTGCTCGACAAAGGTTATATACGCTAATCTCTTAGTCCTTGTGCTGTTCCTATTATACTAGTGCCTAAAAAGGATGGTACGTCACAGATGTGTGTTGATTGTAGAGGCATTAATAATATTACTATTCGTTATCGCCATCCTATTCCTAGGCTAGATGATATGCTTGATGAATTGAGTGGCTCTACAATATTCTCCAAAGTTGATTTATGAGTGGATACCATCAAATTCGTATGAAATTGGGAGATGAATGGAAAACAGCATTTAAAACTAAGTTTGGTTTATATGAGTGGTTAGTCATGCCTTTGGGTTAACTAATGCACCTAGTACTTTCATGAGATTAATGAACGAAGTTTTACGTGCTTTCATTGGACGATTTGTGGTAGTCTATTTTGATGATATACTGATTTATAGCAAATCTTTGGAAGAACATTTGGAACATTTACGTGTTGTTTTTAATGCTCTACGTGATGCACGCTTGTTTGGTAACCTTGGGAAGTGCACCTTTGCACCGAATCGAGTATCTTTTCTTGGCTATGTTGTTACTCCACAGGAATTGAAGTTGATAAAGCCAAGATTGAAGCTATTGAGAGTTGGCCGCAGCCCAAAACGGTCACACAAGTGAGGAGTTTTCTTGACTCGCTGGTTTCTATAGGCGCTTTGTAGAGACTTTAGCACCATTGCTGCACCTCTCAATGAGCTTACAAAGAAGGATGTGCCTTTTGTTTGGGGTACCGCATGTGAAGAAGCCTTCACGGTATTGAAAGATAAGTTGACACATGCCCTTTACTCCAACTTCCTGACTTTAATAAGACTTTTGAGCTTGAATGTGATGCTAGTGGAATTGGATTAGAGGTGTGTTATTACAAGATGGCAAACCTGTTGTATACTTTTCTAAAAATTGAGGGCCTAGTCTGAACTATTCTACTTATGACAAAGAATTATATGCTCTTGTTCGGACTTTAGAGACATGGCAACATTATTTATGGCCCAAAGAATTTGTTATACATTCTGATCATGAATCTTTGAAACATATTAAAAGTCAAGCTAAACTGAATCGTAGACATGCTAAATGGGTTGAATTCATTGAGACTTTCCTTATGTCATTAAACACAAGAAGGGTAAAGAAAATGTTATTGTTGATGCTTTGTCTCGTCGCTATACTATGCTTTCACAACTTGACTTCAAAATATTTGGTTTGGAGACCATCAAAGATCAATATGTGCATGATGCTGATTTTAAAGATGTAATGCAGAATTGTAAAGAAGGAAGAACATGGAACAAGTTCGTTATTAATGATGGTTTTGTGTTCCGTATAACAAGCTATGCATTCCTCGCTAGCTCTGTTCGCCTTTTGTTGTTGCAGGAGGCGATGGAGGAGGATTAATGGGACACTTTGGCGTGAAGAAGACGGAGGATATACTTGCTACACATTTCTTTTGGCCAAAGATGAGACGGATGTTGAGCGCTTTGTTGCTCGCTGCACTACATGTCAAAAAGCTAAGTCACGACTCAATCCTCATGGTTTATATATGCCTTTGCTCGTGCCTAGTGTTCCTTGGGAGGATATATCTATGGACTTTGTTTTAGGTTTACTCGAACAAAGAAGGGAGGATAGCATATTTGTTGTCGTGGATAGATTCTCTAAAATGGCACACTTTATACCATGTCATAAAAGCGATGATGCTGTTAATGTTGCTGATTTGTTCTTTCGTGAAATTATTCGCTTGCATGGTGTGCCAAATACTATTGTTTCAGATCGTGATACTAAATTTCTTAGCCACTTTTGGAGATGTTTATGGGCTAAGTTGGGGACTAAACTGCTTTTTAGTACTACTTGTCACCCCAAACCGATGGATAAACTGAAGTAGTCAATAGAACATTGTCTACTATGCTTAGGGCTGTTTTGAAGAATAATAAGAAAATGTGGGAAGAATGCTTGCCTCATATTGAATTTGCTTATAATCGCTCATTGCATTCTACTACTAAGATGTGCCCTTTGAAATTGTGTATGGCTTCCTACCTCGGCACCTATTGATTTGTTGCCTCTTCCATCTTCGGAGAAGGTTAATTTTGATGCTAAAGAACGTGTTGAATTGATTTTAAAATGCATGAGATAACTAAGGAAAACATTGAGCGATGAATGCTAAATATAAACTTGATGGAGATAAGGGTAGAAAACATGTTGTCTTTGCACCGGAGATCTTGTTTGGTTACATTTATGTAAGGATAGGTTTCCTAATTTGCTAAATCAAAGCTAATGCCACGTGCGATGGTCCATTTAAGGTGTTAGAGAAAATAAATGATAATGCATATAAACTTGAGCTGCCTGCAGATTTTGGGGTTAGTCCCACTTTTAACATTGCAGATTTGAAGCCTTATTTGGGTGAGGAAGATGAGCTCCGTCGAGGACGACTTCATTTCAAGAAGGGAGGATGATGAGGACATCAATACCATTGTTACACCCACAGCCCCTGCTGCTATACATACCGGACCAATTACTAGAGCTCACAAGACGCCAATTGAATTATCGTACTTTCGCTTTCTTGGTAATGATTCCAATGTTCATGAGAATATGATGCTGCTTAAATTGGATACATTTGTTTTGCTTACAAATGAAGGGCCTACCATGGACAAGAAAGATGAACCTTGGAGCAAGTTCAAGCATGGAGATGTTGGCATGCTAAGGGGAACAAGAACGGAGTTACAAGTGATGATTCCAGGACTTTGAAGCCACCCTAATGAGTGCATGAGGCCTTGGACGAAATATACAAGATGCCACTTCATAATATTCGTCCATAGGCTATTCTAGGTGCTGCATCACCTTATTATTGGGCCAGGCCCATGTAATTTCGAAATACTTAAGTATAGGCTGTTTTAGAGTCCGTATGTGGGAAACAAGAGTTAGGGTTGATTTCGACCCTCCACCAAGGGCCACGAAATTCTCTTCCTCCATATATACAGCCCTTAGGGCACCGCTTAGACCTTGGGTTTTGTTTAGATTAAAAGTTCGCCATAGCTGCAACTTCGCAGCATTTCGCTTGTGTTCAACGACTGCATAAAGGCGCCACGTAACCCCACCTTGATCAATAAAGCTTTCATCTTATATTCGCAATATCCAGATTGCAATCTCAGCTTGCTTGTTCTTCGCTTGCTCGCAGGAAATGCACCTCGTGGTCGTTGATCGTGTTCGCCGTGGTCAATAACCTCCTGAGTTGGTTTAGCGATTGCTAAGGCGCCGACGCCCTCGCACGCTCGTAGTCGGATCGCCAAAGTCGACTTCCTCCAAAGCGAAAACCAACATCTCATCGAAAGACGGACACCTTTGCCTCTATCAAAACGCGGAAAGATCGGCCCCTAGGGTTCCGCCTCACATCATGTTGATATCGAGCCACGCTGATCACGCTTTTGGAGCCCCTACCCGTGTTTTCTAGCTTGATTTTGTTGTTTTCGCCCTAACCAAAAATCCCCAACAAAAATAGCACCAATTTTTTTGTGATTTGTTGGTGAGTTGAGATTTTGTTGATTTGGTCCATGGATTTGAGTTGCTACGCAGTGATCTAGCTTTCCTCCCTCTCGCACCCTTTTCCATCCACCAAATCCGCTCGATTTCGACCTCACCATCTTCATCCACCCCGAAATCTCCCTGCTCCTCCCGCTGATTCGACCACCGGACGTCCGACCTTCCTGGACGACCGAACCTCTCTCCGATTCGAATTACGGACGACCGACCGCCGGCGTTCGACGGCTGGACGACTGTGGACTACCCGGACGTCCGTGAAACTCCCGATTTAAACTGAATTTTCAGTTCGGCCACCACCACTACCCCACCTTCCACCACATCTTCCAAACCCACAAACTCCACCATCTCCCACAATACCTCCTATGACGATTTTGACACATATTGGTCCTTGAGATTTTGAGTTGTGGCTCCCGTGTCCTATTGTGTTTCGGCTATCTAGGTATGGTGCGACTTCATCATCACTACGACTCATCTTCGCAAGGGTCTCATCATCGCCAAGGACTTGTAACTTCGATTTACATCTTTGTCATTCCTTGCAATTGCATTGATACCCACATGGCCTTACTTTTATGTAGCTTACCCATCGAGACTAGCCATTGAGTATTGCCGCAACATGACTTGTGCACATTAGTGATCATACTCCATGCATACATACCATACCACCGTGGTGCATATCTTGGGATCCACTTGTGTGTCACAAAGTTGTCATAGCATACACAATTGCTCTCTTGTTCGTTAAGTTTTGCATGAGAAAAGAGCTCAAAAGTGAAAGCGCCACACAAGCTTTTAAGCAAAGAGGAAAGATAAGCAAAGAGCTTATGAGCAAGAACCATAGCATCATACTACATTAAGATAGTCATATTGGATCATCTTGGATCATAGCAATCAAATACCATACATATAGCATAATGGGATAGAGATAGTTGCATTTTTGCCTAGTAGGTTGTGCACAAGTCCCGTGGATTCCACATTTTGGCTCACTTTTGGTTTGTAACAATCCCACTTATCTATTTGCGTGTGTTTCCGTACCATTATTTTCTTGGTCTACTTGTTGCATTTGCAAATTTGTGAACCTTTTCCAACATTATTGAAGCTCACTTACAATTGCATCAAATTTTGTGCCACCATCCTCACCAAGCTCCACCATAAGATTTTATTTGTGTAGGTGTGAGAACCGACAAGGATTGGTACCAACAAAGGCTATTTCGTTGTCCGTGATTTGAGTGAACTTGATTCATCATCAACATCGGTCAAAGGTACATTGGTACAAGTTCTTCTCCTTCTACCACTCACATTTTTGCTTGGAATGATGGATAGGCCAAGTACTTCTACCAACTCACTCTTCCTCGAAAGCAAGACGACGACATGTCTTCATACGTCACCAAGAGCCACCTCTTTGGTGCACAACGAAATGCTACACCAAGAGCAACAAGCAATGAGCGATCAGATCGACAACCTCGCCACCGACTTGCAACTCTCCGAGCAACGATAAGAGACTACTTCGATAACAAGTTCGACGCCACAAGCAAGAGAATGATGCAAGAATGGACGAGATCCGCGCTTTGATGAGGAACCGCATCATTCCACTTCTTCATCCTCAAGACGGAGCCGCCGAGTCGACATCTCGATGACACCTTCTACGACTCAAGTACACCGTCATCGAACACTCTTCGACGAGCCGCAACAAGACCGCCTATGCATCTCGCAACCCGCTACATGCCAAGCATTCACAAGAGCAAGTCGATGAGCAAGTCCCTCGTCCTCAATCAAACCAAGTTGCTTTTGCCCAAGCTCAAGAACGACAACGACTACGGCGCCAAGAGGAAGAACGAGCCCGTCTACACCAAGAGGAACAAGACGCCGAGGCTCAACGTCTTCAACAACAACAACGAGAAGCACAAGCTCTTGAGGCGCAACGTGCCCTTCAAGAATAAAGTCGAGCCATCGCCAACCGCAATCGCGAATGGCGCAATCAAGAGGAAGCCCTTCGAGAAGAAATCCACGAGAAGAACTACCAACCCCATGTGCAACGTCAAGTTCCTCAAGCTCCTCCACAAGCACGTCAAGCTCCACCTCAACCTCAAGTTCAACAAGAGCAAGTTGATCATGGACTTCCTCCACGCCAAGAGCAACATGAAGATGATTGCCATCCACGTCAAGGGCGTCATCATCACCATCACCAACAACACAATGAAGAGCAACGCTATGGAAAGCTAAAATTCACCATGCCCAAGTTCAATGGAAGCAATGACCTCAAGAGTACCTTTCATGGGCATTGAAGGTGATGAGGACATCAATACCATTGTTACACCCACAGCCCCTACTGCTACATATACTGGACCAATTACTAGAGCTCACGACGCCAATTAAATTATCGTACTTTCGCTTTTGGTAATGATTCTAATGTTCATGAGAATATGATGTCGCTTAAATTGGATACATTTGTTTTGCTTACAAATGAAGGCCCTAGCTTGGAGAAGGATGGACATTGAGCAAGAACAAGCATGGAGATAATGCCATGCGCAGGGGAACAAGAACGGAGTTACAAGTGATGATTTCAGACTTTGAAGCCACCATAATGGTGCATGAAGCCTTGGACGAAATATATAAGATGCTACTTCATAAATGTCGCCCCGAGGCTATTCTAGGTGCTGGCACACCTTATTAGTGGGCCAGCCCTTGTAATTTCGAAATATACAAGTATAGGCTATTTTTAGAGTCCGTATGTGGGGAAACAAAGATAGGGTTGATTTCGACCCTCCACCAAGGGCCACGAAATCTCTCTTCCTCCATATATACAGCCCTTAGGGCACCGCTTAGACCTTGGGTTTTGTTTAGATTAAAAGTTCGCCATAGTTGCAACTTCGCTGATTTCGCTTGTGTTCAACGACTGCATAAAGGCGCCACAGTAACCCCACCTTGATCAATAAAGCTTTCATCTTATATTCGCAATATCCAGATTGCAATCTCGCTTTCTTGCTTGTTCTTCGCTTGCTCGCAGGAAATGCACCTCGTGGTCGTTGATCGTGTTCGGCGTGGTCAATAACCTCTCTGAGTTGGTTTAGCGATTGCAAGGCGCCGACGTCCTCAAGACGCTCAGAGTCGGATCGCCAAAGTCGATTTCCTCCAAAGCGAAAACCACATCTCATTGAAAGACGGGACACCTTTTGCCTCTATCAAGTGGTATCAGATTTTCAGGTTGCTCGGTGAGATTTTACGTTTTTCGAGATTAGATCGAGTCCTGTTCTTCATACCTAAAGTCCGCCACAAAAAAATTAGGTTAGTTCATCATATCCGAACCAATCTGAGCCTTTGCATAATCTTTCTAGGGTTTTGCTTTGTTGAATTTATGTTGCATCGCCGTGTCTAGTTGCTGGTCTTAGCGCCTAGTCTTTAGAGTTTCGAAGTTCGGTCATAAGTTGTCACGCCACCAAGCACCATCATCATCGCCTCGCCACCTACCACCACCGCCTCCCAATCCGTGATCCATAGACCACCACCAATCCGTGGTCCGTACCACCCACCGATCCATATCCATATACTACCACCGCTGCCATATATACACCACCATATATCCAATTGATGAGGACATCAATACCATTGTTACACCCACAGCCCCTATGCTATACATACCGACCAATTACTAGAGCTCACAAGACGCCAATTGAATTATCGTACTTTCGCTTTCTTGGTAATGATTCCAATGTTCATGAGAATATGATGCTGCTTAAATTGGATACATTTGTTTTGCTTACAAATGAAGGGCCTACCATGGACAAGAAAGATGAACCTTGAGCAAGTTCAAGCATGGAGATGTTGGCATGCTAAGGGGAACAAGAACGGAGTTACAAGTGATGATTCCAGACTTTGAAGCCACCCTAATGAGTGCATGAGGCCTTGGACGAAATATACAAGATGCCACTTCATAATATTCGCCCATAGGCTATTCTAGGTGCTGCGTCACCTTATTATTGGGCCAGCCCATGTAATTTCGAAATACTTAAGTATAGGCTGTTTTAGAGTCCGTATGTGGGGGAACAAGAGTTAGGGTTGATTTCGACCCTCCACCAAGGGCCACGAAATTCCTCTTCCTCCATATATACAGCCCTTAGGGCACCGCTTAGACCTTGGGTTTTGTTTAGATTAAAAGTTCGCCATAGCTGCAACTTCGCATTTCGCTTGTGTTCAACGACTGACCAAGGCGCCACAGTAACCCCACCTTGATCAATAAAGCTTTCATCTTATATTCGCAATATCCAGATTGCAATCTCAGTTTCTTGCTTGTTCTTCGCTTGCTCGCAGGAAACAGCCCTCGTGGTCGTTGATCGTGTCTCCGCGGGTCAATAACCCTCGAAGTTGGTTTAGCGATTGCTAAGGCGCGACGCCTCAAGACGCTCAGTAGTCGGATCGCCAAGGTCGACTTCCAGAAACGATAGCCACCATCTCATCGAAACATCGGACACCTTTGCCTCTATCAAGTGGTATCAGATTTTCAAAGTTGCTCGTGAGATTTTACGCTTTTTGTAGATTAGATCGAGTCTGTTCTTCATACCTAAAGTCCACGAAAAAAGCCACAAAAAAATTAGGTTAGTTCATCATATCCAACCAATCTGAGCCTTTGCATAATCTTTTTAGGGTTTTGCTTTGTTGAATTTGGCGTTGCATCGTCGTGTCAAGTTGCTGGTCTTAGAGTCTAGTCTTTAGAGTTTCGAGTTCTGGTCATAAGTTGTCACGCCGCCGCACCATCATCATCGCTTTGCCATCTACCACCATTGCTTATCCGCCACCGCCTCAATCTGTATCCATATACCACCACCAATCCGTGATCCATATACCACCACCAATCCAGATCCATATACCACCACCAATCCTATCCATATACCACCACCGCTGCCATATACCACCACCATATATCCACCACCAATCCGAAGTTCTTCTCATATTAGGTTTGTTTTCAGATCCATCTAGTTTCGATTCGTGTTTCTTGCCGAGTAGGTTTCGAAAAAAAGAGTCCGAAACCACCTCCGCTTAGGCCCAAAATTTTCCAAAACGCACTTGTCAAAAAAAATTTGGCTATCCTATTTTTAGGTGTTTCTAAGTGTATTGAGATAACTATAGAAAGTTTTTTGACCTGCTTCAGCTTTTGGGTCCGGCAATAAAAAAAAATTTGGTCGAAAAAATTTCGTGCCCATCCTGCCGCTTTTTGACTGGAAGAGTTTTGAGACACTCGCCATTATAGTGATTTTTCGCAAAAAAAAAAAGAGCAGCAAAAAAAAAAGCAAAAAAAAGAGAAAAAAAATTCCAGAGTGTGCTTTTTCCTTGTTTACGCAGCAGCCGTGATTTTGTTAGTGTTCTAGGCTCGCCTCTAGCACGGTTCAGCCTAGGACCAAGACAAGACTGTCATGAGCGCTTATTCAACTTTGCATCTCTCGAATTGATTATTGCTCACCTTTTTGCTACCATATTATAAGCCTTCCCAGCTCCACATACATCTACATCGTATGCTTGACTCTCCCCGTAATCGCTTCTATCCAAGCTTTGAGAGTTTTGACTACATCGGTTGTCATCACCGCCGCTGGGTAAGAACTGTAAGAATTTGAGATTTGCTTGACGGATTTGTGATCGCCCACCACACCACCACCACCACTTCCTAGTAGTCCGTCAATCATATTCTTGTGTGTTTCTATTGTCTGCTAACCATGGCAGGATCACAAGTCGACGGACCGACCGGGAGAACATGACAAACAAAGCGCTACATGATAAGTTTCAACAAATGATGAGGGCAGGTGGAAGATGTGCTAAATAGATTTGAAGAGGCCATGGAGAAGATAGATGGCATTGAGAAGGCGTCAAACAAAGCTCGATAACAAGTTTAATGAATTGCTCGCTGCTACCACCACCACCACCACCGCTGCACCTAACGCACCTCTACTACAACAACAAGGACTACCTCCACATCGCGAAACAGCCCTCCGCCGAAGCTTCCCGTGTCCTCTTCACCGCCAAGCTGCTGGTGCTGCTGTTGATACTTCGTGGCTCTCTCCGCCGCGGTGGGGAGGATGATTATGTGAGAGATTACGAGGATGAGGTTGATCAACATCGAACCACGCAACCACCAGCACCACAACCACCAGGTCGCCCACATGCAAATAATGGCAATGTTCGGCTCCCTTCAGTACGAGATCATGACCATCTCCCTAAACTGAAATTGAATATTCCACCATTTGAGGGTAGATATGTTCCTGATATATATCTTACTTGGGAGTTAGAAACTGAACAACGATTTACATGTTTACAATATCCCGAGGAGAGACGTGTTCCTCGCTGTTGCTTGTGCTTTCACTAGCTTTGCATGTGTTTGGTGGTCTCAACATTGTAGATTATATCCTGCTCCAGCTACTTGGGCTGCTTTGAAAACTGCTATGCGATCGCTGGTTCCACCATATTATCAACGTGAATTACTTCAAAATTGCAGCGCTTAAGACAAGGAAAAATTCGTAGAAGAATATTATCGTGAATTACAAACCGGCTTGATTAGATGTGGTATTGTTGAGGAGAATGAAGCTATGCTTGCACGCTTTCGGGTGGATTAAATAGAGAGATTCGCACCATTCTAGACTACAAGGATTATAATAATATCACCGATTATTCCATCTTGCTTGTAAAGCTGAACGTGAAGTGCAGGATCGATGTGCCTTGGCGCCGACTAACTTTTCTCGCAGGTCGACCTTCATCATGGACACCACGCATCATCTACTTCCACACGCTCTACTACACCGCACTCCGCCGGCTGCCACCTCCAACCGTGATACAAGAAAGGTGCACAACCACCACTATCTCGCCAAGAGCACACCTGGGCCTACATGTAGCTCTTCTTCTTCCATGGCGCCAACAGGCACACAAGTGATATTATTTGTCGTCTAAAGGGAAGAGGACATTTTATGAGAGAATGCCAATCTCAGCGGTGATGATTGCTACCGAGGATGGTGGGTATGAGTCCGCTAGTGACTATGATGAAGAGACTTTGGCTCTTATTACACATGAAGAACACGGTGGAGATGATTCTGATCTTGAGACGCAATACATGGCTGTCAAGATGCCGACAGTATGAATGTTTAGTTGCTCAACGTGTTTTGAGTGTGCAGGTTACACAAGCTGAGCAAAATCAGAGGCATAACTTGTTCCATACAAAGGAGTTGTGAAGGAACGTTCTATTCAAGGCCATCATAGATGGAGGGAGCTGCAACAACTTGGCTAGCATGGATATGGTGGAGAAGCTTTCTCACCACAAGACCACATCCACATCCTTACTACATCCAATGGTTCAACAACAGCGCAAGGTTAAGGTAACACGATCGCTCGTGTGTATTTTAGTATCTCTACATATGCTGATTATGTTGATTGTGATGTGGTACCTATGCAAGCATGTTCCTTATTACTTGGTAGACCATGGCAATTTGATAAAATTCAGTACACCATGGTAGAAACAATCAGATACTCTTGTTCACAAGGATAAAAATATTACTTTGCTTCCTATGACTCCTGATTCCATTTTGAAAGATGATATTAATAGAGCTAATAAAGCAAAACAGAGAAAATAAGAGTGAAAATCAGATTGTGGCAAAAGAATTTGAGCAACAAATGAAGCCTAATAATAAACCATCTAATGTTGCTTCTGAAATTAAACTGAAAAGTGCATGTTTATTTGCCACCAAATCTGATATTGATGAGCTAGATTCTAGCAAATCTGTTTGCTATGCTTTTGTGTGCAAAGAGGCATTATTTTCATTCGAGGACGGTTTTCCTCTTTGCCCCTCGCTGTCACTAACATTTTGCAGAGTTCGCCGACGCCTTCCCACAAGACGTGCACCGGATTACCACCTATTCGAGGGATTGAGCATCAAATTGACTTAATTCCCGTGCATCGCTACCCAACCGCACCATACCGCATCAATCCAGAGGAGACGAAGGAGATTATGCGCCAAGTACAGAGCTGCTCGACAAAGGTTATATACGCCAATCTCTTAGTCCTTGTGCTGTTCCTATTATACTAGTGCCTAAAAAGGATGGTACGTCACAGTATGTGTGTTGATTGTAGAGGCATTAATAATATTACTATTCGTTATCGCCATCCTATTCCTAGGCTAGATGATATGCTTGATGAATTGAGTGGTTTCACAATATTCTCCAAAGTTGATTTATGAGTGGATACCATCAAATTCGTATGAAATTGGGAGATGAATGGAAAACAGCATTTAAAACTAAGTTTGGATTATATGAGTGGTTAGTCATGCCTTTTGGGTTAACTAATGCACCTAGTACTTTCATGAGATTAATGAACTAAGTTTTACGTGCTTTCATTGGACGATTTGTGGTAGTTTACTTTGATGATATACTGATTTATAGCAAATCTTTGGAAGAACATTTGGAACATTTACGTGTTGTTTTTAATGCTCTACGTGATGCACGCTTGTTTGGTAACCTTGGGAAGTGCACCTTTGCACCGACCGAGTATCTTTTCTTGGCTATGTTGTTACTCCACAGGAATTGAAGTTGATAAAGCCAAGATTGAAGCTATTGAGAGTTGGCCGCAGCCCAAAACGGTCACACAAGTGAGGAGTTTTCTTGACTCGCTGGTTTCTATAGGCGCTTTGTGAGAGACTTTAGCACCATTGCTGCACCTCTCAATGAGCTTACAAAGAAGGATGTGCCTTTTGTTTGGGGTACCGCATGTGAAGAAGCCTTCACGGTATTGAAAGATAAGTTGACACATGCCCTTTACTCCAACTTCCTGATTTTAATAAGACTTTTGAGCTTGAATGTGATGCTAGTGGAATTGGATTAGAGGTGTGTTATTACAAGATGGCAAACCTGTTGCATACTTTTCTCGAAAAATTGAGGGCCTAGTCTGAACTATTCTACTTATGACAAAGAATTATATGCTCTTGTTCGACTTTAGAGACATGGCAACATTATTTATGGCCCAAAGAATTTGTTATACATTCTGATCATGAATCTTTGAAACATATTAAAAGTCAAGCTAAACTGAATCGTAGACATGCTAAATGGGTTGAATTCATTGAGACTTTCCTTATGTCATTAAACACAAGAAGGGTAAAGAAAATGTTATTGTCGATGCTTTGTCTCGTCGCTATACTATGCTTTCACAACTTGACTTCAAAATATTTGGTTTGGAGACCATCAAAGATCAATATGTGCATGATGCTGATTTTAAAGATGTAATGCAGAATTGTAAAGAAGGAAGAACATGGAACAAGTTCGTTATTAATGATGGTTTTGTGTTCGTGCTAACAAGCTATGCATTCCTGCTAGCTCGTTCGCCTTTTGTTGTTGCAGAGGCGATGGAGGAGGATTAATGGGACACTTTACGGCCAAGAAGACGGAGGATATACTTGCTACACATTTCTTTTGGCCAAAGATGAGACGGATGTTGAGCGCTTTGTTGCTCGCTGCACTACATGTCAAAAAGCTAAGTCACGACTCAATCCTCATGGTTTATATATGCCTTGCTCGTGCCTAGTGTTCCTTGGGAGGATATATCTATGGACTTTGTTTTAGGTTTACCTCAACAAAGAAGGGAGGGATAGCATATTTGTTGTCGTGGATAGATTCTCTAAAATGGCACACTTTATACCATGTCATAAAAGCGATGATGCTGTTAATGTTGCTGATTTGTTCTTTCGTGAAATTATTCGCTTGCATGGTGTGCCAAATACTATTGTTTCAGATCGTGATACTAAATTTCTTAGCCACTTTTGGAGATGTTTATGGGCTGTTGGGGACTAAACTGCTTTTTAGTACTACTTGTCACCCCCAAACCGATGGATAAACTGAAGTAGTCAATAGAACATTGTCTACTATGCTTAGGGCTGTTTTGAAGAATAATAAGAAAATGTGGGAAGAATGCTTGCCTCATATTGAATTTGCTTATAATCGCTCATTGCATTCTACTACTAAGATGTGCCCTTTGAAATTGTGTATGGCTTCCTACCGTGCACCTATTGATTTGTTGCCTCTTCCATCTTCGGAGAAGGTTAATTTTGATGCTAAAGAACGTGCTGAATTGATTTTAAAATGCATGAGATAACTAAGGAAAACATTGAGCGATGAATGCTAAATATAAACTTGTTGGAGATAAGGGTAGAAAACATGTTGTCTTTGCACCGGAGATCTTGTTTGGTTACATTTATGTAAGGATAGGTTTCTAATTTGCGCAAATCAAAGCTAATGCCACGTGCTGATGGTCCATTTAAGGTGTTAGAGAAAATAAATGATAATGCATATAAACTTGAGCTGCCTGCAGATTTTGGGGTTAGTCCCACTTTTAACATTGCAGATTTGAAGCCTTATTTGGGTGAGGAATATGAGCTCCGTCGAGGACTACTTTCATTTCAAGAAGGGAGGATGATGAGGACATCAATACCATTGTTACACCCACAGCCCCTACTGCTACATATACCGGACCAATTACTAGAGCTCACAGACGCCAATTAAATTATCGTACTTTCGCTTTTTGGTAATGATTCTAATGTTCATGAGAATATGATGCTGCTTAAATTGGATACATTTGTTTTGCTTACAAATGAAGGCCCTAGCTTGGATGGACATTGAGCAAGAACAAGCATGGAGATAATGCCATGCAAGGGGAACAAGAACGGAGTTACAAGTGATGATTTCAGACTTTGAAGCCACCATAATGGGTGCATGAAGCCTTGGACGAAATATACAAGATGCTACTTCATAAATGTCGTCCCGAGGCTATTCTAGGTGCTGCACACCTTATTAGTGGGCCAGGCCCATGTAATTTCGAAATACTTAAGTATAGGCTGTTTTAGAGTCCGATGTGGGGAACAAGAGTTAGGTTGATTTCGACCCTCCACCAAGGGCCACGAAATTCCCTCTTCCTCCATATATACAGCCCTTAGGGCACCGCTTAGACCTTGGGTTTTGTTTAGATTAAAAGTTCGCCATAGCTGCAACTTCGCTGCATTTCGCTTGTGTTCAACGACTGCATAAAGGCGCCACGTAACCCCACCTTGATCAATAAAGCTTTCATCTTATATTCGCAATATCCAGATTGCAATCTCAGCTTCTTGCTTGTTCTTCGCTTGCTCGCAGGAAACAGCCCTCGTGGTCGTTGATCGTGTTCGCGGGTCAATAACCCTCGGAAGTTGGTTTAGCGATTGCTAAGGCACGAC
Organism: Aegilops longissima; assembly: GCA_021605205.1. Lineage (NCBI taxonomy): Eukaryota > Viridiplantae > Streptophyta > Magnoliopsida > Poales > Poaceae > Aegilops > Aegilops longissima. The sequence continues at coordinate 43,213 of JAHIAM010000148.1, read as the reverse complement.
GCCCTCAAGACGCTCGTAGTCGGATCGCCAAGGTCGACTCCTACGTAAACGATAGCCACCATCTCATCGAAACATCGGACACCTTTGCCTCTATCCACATCCACATCCTTACTACATCCAATGGTTCAACAACAGCGCAAGGTTAAGGTAACACGACTGCTCTTGTGTATTTTAGTGTCTCTACATATGCTGATTATGTTGATTGTGATGTGGTACCTATGCAAGCATGTTCTTTATTACTTGGTAGACCATGGCAATTTGATAAAAATTCTGTACACCATGGTAGAAACAATCAAGATACTCTTGTTCACAAGGATAAAAATATTACTTTGCTTCCTATGACTCCTCGATTCCATTTTGAAAGATGATATTAATAGAGCTAATAAAGCAAAACAGAGAAAATAAGAGTGAAAATCAGATTGTGGCAAAAGAATTTGATGAGGACATCAATACCATTGTTACACCCACAGCCCCTATCGCTACATATAATCGGACCAATTACTAGAGTCACAAGACGCCAATTAATTTATCGTACTTTCGCTTTTGGTAATGATTCTAATGTTCATGAGAATATGATGCTGCTTAAATTGGATACATTTGTTTTGCTTACAAATGAAGGCCCTAGCTTGGAGAAGGATGGACATTGAGCAAGAACAAGCATGGAGATAATGCCATGCTAAGGGGAACAAGAACGGAGTTACAAGTGATGATTTCTGTGACTTTGAAGCCACCATAATGGGTGCATGAAGCCTTGGACGAAATATACAAGATGCTATCTTCATAAATGTCGCCCCGAGGCTAATCTAGGTGCTGCGGCCACCTTATTAGGTGGGCCAGGCCCTTGTAATTTCGAAATATACAAGTATAGGCTATTTTAGAGTCCGATGTGTGGGGGAACAAGAGATAGGGTTGATTTCGACCCCTCCACCAAGGGCCACGAAATTCCCCCTCTTCCTCCATATACAGCCCCTTAGGGCACCGCTTAGACCTTGGGTTTTGTTTAGATTAAAAGTTCGCCATAGTTGCAACTTCCTGCATTTCGCTTGTGTTCAACGACTGCATAAAGGCCACGTAACCCCACCTTGATCAATAAAGCTTTCATCTTATATTCGCAATATCCAGATTGCAATCTCAGCTTCTTGCTTGTTCTTCGCTTGCTCGCAGGAAATGCACCTCGTGGTCAGTTGATCATGCTCCGCTGCGGGTCAATAACCTCTCTGAGTTGGTTTAGCGATTGCTAAGGCGCTGACGCCCTCGCGACGCTCAGAAGTCGGATCGTCAAAGTCGACTTCCTCCAAAGCGAAAACCACATCTCATCGAAAAGACGGGACACCTTTGCCTCTATCGGTTGGTCGACAAAATCTTTCGCTTGCACAACTATGAGGAAGAGAAGAAGATCGCTATGGCATCACTTGAGTTCCAAGACTATGTGCTCATATGGTGGGAACAAACTTTGAGCGGGCGCATAAGCAAGAGATGAACCTCCAATCACCACTTGGGCTTAAACGAAGATGTCATGCGAGCACGCTTTGTGCCCACCTACTACAACCGTGGACTCTTCAAGAAACTCCAACTCCTCAAGCAAGGAACAAAGAGTGTTGAAGAACACTACAAGGAAATGGAGATAGCCATGATTCGAGCCAATGTAAAGGAAGATGATGAGCAAACAATGGCACGCTTCTTGAATAGACTCAATCATCCCATCAAGAAGATCGCCGACTTCCAACCCTACTCCAACCTCATTTAGCTCGCATCAAGCTACAAAGGCGAACGTGATGAGGACATCAATACCATTGTTACACCCACAGCCCCCGCTATATACATAATGGACTAATTACTAGAGCTCAAGACGCCAATTGAATTATCGTGTACTTTCGCTTCTTGGTAACGATTCCAATGTTCATGAGAATATGATGCTGCTTAAATTGGATACATTTGTTTTGCTTACAAATGAAGGGCCTACCATGGACAAGAAAGATGAACCTTGGAGCAAGTTCAAGCATGGAGATGTTGGCATGCGTAAGGGGAACAAGAACAGAGTTACAAGTGATGATTCCAGACTTTGAAGCCACCCTAATGAGTGCATGAGGCCTTGAAGAAATATACAAGATGCCACTTCATAATATTCGTCCATAGGCTATTCTAGGTGTCACATTACCTTATTATTGGGCCAGGCCTGTAATTTCGACATACTTAAGTATAGGCTGTTTTAGAGTCCAGATGTGGGGAACAAGAGTTAGGTTGATTTCGACCCTCCACCAAGGGCCACGAAATCCTCTTCCTCCATATATACAGCCCTTAGGGCACCGCTAGACCTTGGGTTTTGTTTAGATCAAAAGTTCGCCATAGCAGCAACTTCACAGATTTCGCTTGTGTTCAACGCACTGCACTCAAGGCGCCAGTAACCCCACCTTCATTAATAAAGCTTTCTCTTATATTCGCAATATCCAGATTGCAATCTTAGTTTCTTGCTTGTTCTTCGCTTGCTCAAGGAAACAGCCCTCGTGGTCAGTTGATCGTGTTCGTGCGTGGTCAATAACCCTGAAGTTGGTTTAGCGATTGCAAGGCGCCGACGCTCGCGACGTGACGTAGTCGGATCGCAAGGTCGACTCCTTCACGTAAACGATAGCCACCATCTCATCGAAACATCGACACCTTTGCCTCTATCAAGTGGTATCAGATTTTCAGGTTGCTCGTGAGATTTTACAGCTTTTCATAGATTAGATCGAGTCTGTTCTTCATACCTAAAGTCCACTTAAAAGCCACAAAAAATTAGGTTAGTTCATCATATCCGAACCAACCCGAGCCTTTGCATAATCTTTTAGGGTTTTGCTTTGTTGAATGATGCGAGCAACCCACGCGCATCCCCATGTACATCCGACTACTCTCCAAACTCCAAGTGGACATATGACGAGACCTCCATAACAGACGCCATTGGACACAAGGTGAACTCGCTTCTCTCCTAATCGCTACTTTCCACATGTGAGACATGGCTACTACCTCAAACGTAAAAGTGCTATGCATGTCCAGAACCAAGAGGAAGGCAATGGAACAGCTACGAGCATTGGACCAGACGGCAAGGACACCAAGTACAAGGACCAAGAGAGGAAGCTGGCCGGTTATACAGAATGCCTTCTGACGTCCGATCAGAGCGGACGTCCGACGACTCCTGTGTTCGGACGACGACTGCCCTCCGGACGTCTGCGCCAGCGACCACCGAACGGAATTCATGGACATCCGAAGATCACCGGACGTCCGGGACCTCATGAGCCTCCGGACGACCGACCCTCCGAACGTCCGATCAAGCATGCCCGAAAGTCTGAATCTACGGACGTCCGAGCACCGGACGTCCGGATCCTTCCAGAGCCTCCCGGACGACTGAACCTCCGGACGTCCGGACGCCTCACAAGACAAAGGTGTTGGGTTAGCAGCCCCATGTACCCCTTCACTTACCTCTTCGTGGCCCATGACTATATATACCCTCCACCTCCTCCTAGTTAAGGTTAGCTTTTGATTTGCTCATATTTCGTGTGAGAGCCTTTCCTCATCCACTTGGCTACTTCTCCTTTCGAGATCAGGACCTCTACGGAGAAGATCCCCAAGCGGATTCAAGACCTCTCATAGGGTGGACCCCATCAAGACCTCTCACGGAGAAGAACGGCTACCGCTTGTATCGCCCTTTGTTGACCTTGAATCATGTATCTCTTTGTGTTCTTTGATCTAGCATTTGTGTGACCGAATTCTTTGTTGGTTGAGTGTTTTCCTCGCTCCTCCCCGTGATTTCCTCGTGTTCTTCCGCCGCTCTTCGTGTTCCTCGAGGGATTCTTCCAAACGTGAAAGATCGCCTACATAGGGTTCTGCCTTATAACATATGGTATCATGAGCCACGCTCATCACGCTTTTGGAGCCCCTACCCTCTTTTTTCTAGCTTGATTTTGTTGTGTTCTTGCCTAAACCGAAAATCCCCACCAAAAATAGCCCCAAATTTTTTGTGATTTGTTAGTTTTGATGATGTTTTGTTGATTTTGATCCATGGATTTGCTTGGTCTCGAAGTGGATCTAGCATTTCCCAAGTTTCCCCATCTTCATCCACGAAATCTCTTCAATTTTGACCCCAAAATCCCAAAAATCCGCCCAAAATCGGCCTCCGAATCTCAATTTTCGAGTTGACCTCACCCACCGGACGATCGAGTATTACGGACGTCCGAGCCCTCGAACGACCGGACGTCTGACCTTTTCCGGACGACCGAACCCCTAACCTGAACTGAATTTACGGATGTCCGACCATTTCCGGACGTCCGTAATCTGTAGTTTCAGATTTCGCTGATTTTTGTTTCGCCAGAATTAATTCATCCAACTCCGATTTTGACGTTTTAGCTCGCTTTTGAAGCTATTGACATCCCCTTCCCATAAAAAAATACTACCACCACCATTTGACTACATCAAAGTTTTGAAAAATTTGGCAAGTTTGCCTAGGGCTTCCACCACATCCTCCGTGATAGCCACCACCGACTCAAACCTAACCAATTTTGTTCCCTTGCATTTGAGGTTGTTTGAGTTGTGATTCGAGTCTCCTAAGGTGTTTAGGCTACTTAGGGACGGTTGCATCTTCATCAACCACCACCACCACCGTGAATTTCCGCAAAGGCTTTGCCTCCACCATACTCTTCCGCCAACCCAACTTAACCCAATTTTGTTTGTGTTGTGAGTTGTGTTCCTAAGGTGTTTTCGCCACTTAGGACCGTGATTCAACTCCGCTACACGCAGTATAGCCCATCATTCCACTTCCGCATTGCCAAGTGCAAACCACCACCGTGATTTCCGCTACCACCATTTGGCATTTGCTTTGAGATTTTGAGTTTGCGGTTTTTCCGCTTCCTAGGTGTTTCGCTAACTAGGAACGGCTATACATCAACAACACCGCCACTCATCATCGCCAAGGACGGTAACCTCGACGACACCATTGTACATTCCCTTGCAATTGCATTGATAACCCCTTATCCCATTTTATGCTATTTGCCTCATCGAGACTAGCTTATTTGAGTATTGCCGCAACGTTATTTGTGCACATTAGTGATCATACCTTCCATTACATACCATACCATATCATATTGGTATCATATCATCCATTGTGTCTCAAGTTTGTTCCTCGTGATATACACAATTGCTATCTTGGTTTGTGCATTGTGCAAAGTGACCATACAAAGAAAAAAAAAGAAATAAAGCTTTTAAGCAAAAGAAAGAGAGCAAAGAAGCTTGTAAGCAAGTGCCATAGCATCATACCATATTGCATATAAGATTGTCATATCCGATCATCTTGGATCATCTTGAGAGAAACACCGAACCATACATACATAGCATACTTGGGATAGAAGTTTATCCATTTTGTATCTTATAGGTTGTGCACAAGTGTCGATCCGCCTATTGAGCAATCGTGTTACGCTGCTCTCTTGAGTTGTGCAACACGAAGCCTTTCCGTGGATTCCACATTTTGTGCTCATTCCTTGGTTGCACGACCCCATTTATCTATCCGTGTGTGTTTCCGTAGCCATTCTTTGCTATTGGTCCATTTGTTTCACTTTAAGTAATTTGTGAATCTCTTTCAACATTATTGACTCTTGCTAACATTTTGCATTAAATTTTGTGCCACTATCCTCACCGAGCTCCTCCATAAGCTTTAATTGTGTAGGTGTGAGAACCGACAAGGATTGGTACCATTAGTGCTATTTCATTGTCCGCATTTGGGTGAACTTGATTCATTTTCAACATCGTCAAGGTACATTGGTATAAGTTCTTCTTTCTCCCACTCATATTTGCTCGAGTCTTGTGATGGATAGGCAAGGCATTTCATCTCCGGTCTACAACAACAACGACGGCGTGAACAACTACATCACCAAAGCGCCTCTCATCGATCTACAACGACAAGTGCAAGGCACACAAGCAAGATTATAGAGCGCATCGAGAACATCTCTATCAACATTCATCATGCCAAGCAAGGAGAAGGGACTACTTCGACAAGAAGCTTGCCGCATTACAAAGAGGAGCAAGATGCAAGGATGGAGGAGATTCGGCCTTGATCAAGTCTTCTTCCCTTCACATCTTTCAAGGCGGGCGCACATTCAAGCCACAAGTCTTGAGCGCCGTAAAAGATGCAAGTGCAAATCGCCCGCCCACATCTACATGATGACCACCATCACGCTCAGGATCAACATTGTCATGAAGGGCAAGTCACCTCCAAGCATCATGTGCACGATTTACCATTTAATCTACATCTACTACGAGCTCAAGCACGACAACGACATCATCTTCATGAAGATGCTCCACAAGTTTAAATGCACAAGTCCCAACACGCCAAGTCGAAGCTTCATAAGCACAAGAGAAGACCGCGAGACGAAAGCACCACCAAGACGGCGCTTACGGCTACATCAACCACTTCGCATCTTCGCCAAGTGTTCTCAAGGCATTCGCTTTTGACGTACGCATCTTCGCCACTTTCCCACGCAGTTCGCTTACATCGACTTCATCAAGTCCAAGGCAGGGTGACACTTCCATCTTCTAAGCCCTCAAGGAAGATGGCCGAAAGATGGGACATTCCTTCGTCACGGAGATGAGCTATGAGGTGCCACATCATATGGGCCTCCCACACCAAGACGGTGACAAGACGGTCGAGCAAGGGCCATCCCTCGACCACGGGTGACGAGCGCGAACCACTTCAACAACATGAAGCCGACGCCCACATTGGACTCATACTTCGAGTCAAGCTACGCTGACTGCAAGATGGAGACATTTGCACCTACATCTCCGCACTCCACATATGTCGAGATGCCCCATTTGCTATGTGAGGAGAGCCACCACCCCATGAGTGACAGGAGTGACTCCACCATACGTGACATTGAGAGCATTTCCTAGAGAGGATGAGTGACCACCACTAGCCCCACACATGAGAGCATGCCACACATCCTAGGTGAGGTTGAGAGCCATTTGAGTGACTCCACCAACCATACGAAAGGAGAGCATCCTTGAGGGAGGAGTGAGCCACAACACTTAGTGAGTGAGGTAGTTGACACGACACATGAGGCCACTATGATTTCTAACGACTTAACCTCTACTCCTAGTGTGTTTTCTTCTTTGTGCTAGGTCTCCTACATGACGACATGCCTATCCTTGATGAGTCTATTCCTCCATTGAGACGCCCATCGATGGCCATGGTGGACTCCATGATACACCCCCACATGGTTCCATCAAGATGAAGATGACAACGAGATGATCTTCAACACCTCACCACAAACACATGAGCGACGCCCATAGGTAACATAGGTGATGGTGCTTCTCTTGTCCCACTAGTGGACTCTTCACCATCGATTGCTCCCATGATGTCGAATTCTCCTATTCCCATGCTTCATGCTAGTGCCATTTCTTCATGCCTCGACTTACCTATTTATGATGAATATGATGATGAGCATGTTGAGTTGCCCAATGAAAGCACGAAACTTCGCTCATTAATCTCATGAAAGTACTAGTGCATTAGTTAACCCAAAAGGCATGACTAACCACCATATAATCCAAACTTAGTTTTAAATGCTGTTTTCCATTCATCTCCCAATTTCATACTAATTTGATGGTATCCACTACGCAAATCAACTTTGGAGAATATTGTAGAGCCACTCAATTCATCAAGCATATCATCTAGCCTAGGAATAGGATGACGATAACGTAATAGTAATATTATTAATGCTCTACAATCAACACATACGACGCATCATCCTTTTTAGGCACTAGTATAATAGGAACAACACAAGGACTAAGAGATTCGCAGATATAACCTTTGTCGAGCAGCTCCTGTACTTGACGATAATCTCCTTCGCCTCCTCCGATTGGTAACGGTATGGTGCACGGTTAAGTAGCATGCACCGAATTAAGTCAATTTGATGCTCAACCTCAATAGGTGGTAATCCCTTGGCACGCCTTGTGGGAAGACGCTTAACTCGCAAAATGTTAGTGACAAAGAGGGCAAAGAGGAAGGCACGCCCTCGAATGAAAATAATGCCTCTTTGCACAACAAAAGCATAGCAAACAGATTTGCTAGAATCTAGCTCATCAATATCAATTTGGTGGCAAAAAACATGCACTTTTCAGTTTAATTTCTACAACATTAGATGGTTTATTATTAGGCTTCATTTGTTGCTCAAATTCTTTTGCCACAATCTGATTTTCACTCTTATTTCTCCTGTTTTGTTTTATTAGCTCTATTAATATCATCTTTCAAAATGGAATCAGGAGTCATAGAAGCAAAGTAATATTTTTATCCTGTGAACAAGAGTATACTTATTGTTTCTACCATGGTGTACATAATTTTTATCAAATTGCCATGGTCTCACCAAGTAATAAGGAACATGCTTGCATAGGTACCACATCACAATCAACATAATCAGATATGTAGAGATACTAAATACACACGTAACAATACGTGTTACCTTAACCTTGCCACTGTTGTTGAACCATTGGATGTAGTAAGGATGTGGATGTGGTCTTGTGGTGAGAGAAAGCCTCCACCATATCCATGCTAGCCAAGTTGTTGCAGCCCTCCATCTATGATGACGCTAATAGAACGCCTTCACAACCCTTTGTATGGAACAAGTTATGCCTCTGATTTTGCTCAGTTGTGTAACCGCACACTCAAAACACGCTGAGCAACTAAACATTCATACCGTCAAGATCTTCAAAGAGCCATGTATTGCGCCTCATGATCGTAATCATCTCCACCGTGTTCTTCATGTGTAATAAGAGCCAAAGTCTCTTCATCATAGTCACTAGCGGACTCATACCCACCATCCTCGTGAGCAATCATCACACGCTGAGATTGGCATTCTCTCAAGAAAATGTCCTCTTCCCTTACAACGCATTTACAAATAATATCACTTGTGTGCCCTGCTGACGTATGGAAGAAGAAGAGCCTGTAGGCTCAAGGTGTACTCTGGCAGATAGTGGTGGTTGCTCGCTTTGTATCACTGTGGAGGTGGCAGCCAGAGGTGCATGTAGTAGAACGTGGAAGTAGATGATAATGGTGTCCATGATGAAGGTCGACTGCAAAAGTTAGTCCGCGCCAACGCCTGCCGATCTCAAGACTTCACGCTCAGCTTTACAAGCAAGATGGAATAATCGAGGATATTATTATAATCCTTGTAGTCTAGAATGGTCTGAATCTCTATTTAATCCACCAAGAAAACGTGCAAGCATAGCTTCATTCTCCTCAACAATACCACATCTAATCAAGCCAGCTTGTAATTCCCCGATAATATTCTTTTCACCGAATTTTTCCTTGTCTTAAGCGCTGCAATTTTGAAGTAATTCACGCTGATAATATGGTGGAACCCAACGAGTACGATAGCAGTTTTCAAAGCAGCTCAAGTAGTGGAACAGATATAATCTACAATGTTCGACCACCAAACACATGCAAAGCTAGTGAAAGCACAAACAACAGCAGGAACACGCCTCTCCTCGTATTGTAAACATGTAAATCGTTGTTCAGTTTCTAACTCCCAAGTAAGATATATATCGTGAAACATATCTACCCTCAAATGGTGGAATATTCAATTTCAGTTTAGGGAGATGGTCATGATCTCGCACCAAGGGTCCCAACATTGCCATTATTTGCATGTGGACGATTCTGGTGGTTGTGGGCTGGTGGTCATTACAGTTCTCGATGTTGATCAACCTCATCCTCGTAATCTCTCACATAATCATCCTCCCCACCGCAGCAGCAGGAGCCACGGTATCAACAGCAGCACAGCAGCTTGGCCAAGTAAGAGGGACACGAAGCTCATGGAGGGCTGTTTCGCATGTGGAGGTAGTCCTTGTTGTTGTAGTAGAGCGTTAGGTGCCGGTGGTGGTGGTAGACGCACAACAATTCATTTAACTTGTTATCGAGCTTTGTTTAAACGCCTTCTCAATGCCATCTATCTTCTCCATGGCCTCTTCAAATCTATTTAGCACATCTTCCACCGCCCACTCATCATTTGTTGAAACTTATCATGTAGCGCTTTGTTTGTCATGTTCTCCCAAACAGTCACGCTGGTTGTGATCCGCCATGGTTAGCAAAACAGAAACACACAAGAATATGATTCACGACTACTAGGAAGTGGTGGTGGTGGTGGACAACACAAACCGCAAGCAAATCTCAAATTTACCAGCTTACTCAGCAGTGATCGCAACCATGTAGTCAAAAACTCAAAGCTTGATAGAGCGATTACCGGAGAGTCAAACGCACGATGTAGATGTATGTGGAGCTGGAAGGTTTATAATATGGTAGCAAAAGGGTCAAGAATAATCAATTCGAGATGCAAAGTTGAATAAAAACGACCAGATTTTCTTTGTCGGTCCTAGGCTAGACTCGCAAGAGACGCGAGCCTAGAACACTAAACAAAATCACGGCCAAGGTAATGCAAAAGGGAAATGCACACTGAATTTTTTTCGCTATATGCTTTTTATTTTTTTTTATGCCGCTTTTTTTTTGCTAAAAATCACTATAATGGCGAGTGTCTCAAAACTCTTCCTGTGTCAAACCGACAGGATGGGCACGAATTTTTTCGACCAAATTTTTTTTCAATCGCCCGACCCAAAAACCGAAACGGGTCAAAACTTTCTATAACGCGCATCTAACACTTAGAAACACCTAAAATAGGATAGCCAATTTTTCGAACAAGTGCTTTAAAAATTTTGGGCCTAAACGGAGGCCTAACCTACTCCAAGGAAATCTACTCCCAAGGAAACACGAATCGAAACTAGATGGATCTCAAACAAACCTAATATGCAAGGAACTCTGATTGGTGGTGGATATATGGTGGTGGTATATGGCAGCGGTATATGGATATGATTGGTGGTGTATATGGATACGGATTGGGTGGTATAGGATATGATATCGTGAGCGGCAAGGATAAGCAATGGTGGTAGATGGCAAGGCGATGATGATGAAAGGGCGGCAAGGACAACTTATGACCGTAACTCAAACTCTAAAAGACTAGACTCTAAGACCAAAGAATTGACACGATTTATGCAAATTCATTCAACAAAGCAAACCCTAAAAGATTATGCAAAAGCTCGATTGGTCTTATATGATGAACTAACCCTAATTTTTTTCGCTTTTTTCGTGACTTAGGTATGAAGAATGATCATCTAATTTGAACCATTTCCAGTTGGGTCCGGCAATAAAAAAAAATTGGTCAAAAATTTTGCTGATCCGCCGGGCTGACCTCGAAGAGTTTTGAGACACTCACCATTATAGTGATTTTTCAAGAAAAAAAAGAGGCTAAAAAGCAGCGCAAAAAGAGCTAATTTTTTTCCGTAGTGTGTTTTCTTGTTTACGCAGTAGCGCTGCATTCTTTTGTTAGTGTTCTAGGCTCTCGCTTAGCACGGCCAAGTTTAGACCAGACAAGATTGCTTGCCGCTTATTCAACTTTCAGATCTCGAATTGATTATTGCCGACTTTTTGCTACCATTATATTTCCTTCCTACCCACATACATCTACATCGTATGCTTGACTTCCCCTCGTAATCGCCCTATCCAAGCTTTGAGTTTTGACTACATCGTTGCCTATCACCGCCATTGTAAGAACTGGTAAGAATTTGAGATTTGCTGACGGATTTATGATCCCACTACACCACCACCACTACTTCTAGTAGTCCGTCAATCATATTCTTGTGTGTTTCTATTGTCATAACCATGGCAGGATCACGTCGACGATCGACCGGGAGAAATGACAAACAGCGCTACATGATAAGTTTCAACAAATGATGAGTGGGCAGGAAGATGTGCAATAGATTTGAAGAGGCCATGGAGAAGATAGATGGCATTGAGAAGGCGTTTCAAACAAAGCTCGATAACAAGTTTAATGAATTGCTCATGGCTACCACCACCACCACCGATGCACCTAACGACTTTCACTAAACAACAAGGACTACCTCCACATCGCGAACAGCTCTTCACGAAGCCTCCTGTCCCTCAAATTTCGGCCAAGCCACAGTCATTGATACTTCGTGGTTCTCTGGCCACAGCGGTGGGGAGGATGATTATGGAGAGATTACGAGGATGAGGTTGATCAACATCAGAATTACTGCGGCAACCACCAGCACTATAAACCACCAGGTCGCCCACATGCAAATAATGGCAATGTTCTGCCCTTCAGTACGAGATCATGACCATCTCCTAAACTGAAATTGAATATTCCACCATTTGAGGGTAGATATGTCTCGATATATATCTTACTTGGGAGTTAGAAACCGAACAACTATTTACATGTTTACAATATCCCGAGGAGAGACGTGTTCCGCCATTGCTTGTGCTTTCACTAGCTTTTGCATGTGTTTGTGGTCCGAACATTGTAGATTATATGCCCAAATGCATTTCTTGGCTACTTTGAAAACTGCTATGGTACTGCTGGTTCCACCATATTATCAGCCGAGTTACTTCAAAAATTGCAGCTTAAGACAAGGAAAAAAACGTAGAAGAATATTATCGTGAATTACAAACCGGCTTGATTAGATGTGGTATTGTTGAGGAGAATGCTATGCTTGCACGCTCGGTGGATTAAATAGAGAGATTCTACCATTCTAGACTACAAGGATTATAATAATATCACTCGTATTCCATCTTGCTTTGTGTTGAACGTGAAGTGCAGATCGGATGCGCTGGCGCCGCACTAACTTTTCTGCAGGTCAACCTTCATCATGGACACCACGCATCATCTACTTCCACACGCCTACTACACCGCAACTCCGCCACTGCCACCTCCAACCGTGATACAAGAAAGGCACAACCACCACTATCTCGCCAAGAGCACACCCGCTGGCCTACATGAGCTCTCTTCTTCTTCCATGGCGCCAACAAAGGCACACAAGTGATATTATTTGTCGCTTAAGGGAAGAGGACATTTGAGAGAATGCCAATCTTGGGTGATGATTGCACGAGGATGGTGGGTGAGTCTATTAGTGACTATGATGAAGAGATTTTGGCTCTATTACACATGTAGAACACGGTGAGATGATTTGATCATGAGACGCAATACATGGCTGTCAAGATGCTCGATGTGTATGAATGTTTAGTTGCTCAACGTGTTTTGAGTGTGTGTTACAAAGTCGAGCAAAATCAGAGGCATAATTTGTTCCATACAAAGGAGTTGTAGGAACGCTTCTATTCAAGGCCATCATAGATGGAGGAGCTGCAACAACTTGGCTAGCGGATATGGTGGAGAAGCTTTCACCACAAGACCACATCCACATTCCATTACATCCAATGGTTCAACAACAATGCAGCAAGGTTAAGGTAACACGTATCGCTCAGGTGTATTTTAGTATTCTACATATGCTGATTATGTTGATTGTGATGTGGTACCTATGCAAGCATGTTCCTTATTACTTGGTAGACCATGGCAATTTGATAAAATTTCAGACACCATGGTAGAAACAATCAAGATACTCTGTTCACAAGGATAAAAATATTACTTTGCTTCCTATGACTTTGATTCCATTTGAAAGATGATATTATAGAGCTAATAAAGCAAAACAGGAGAACAATAAGAGTGAAAATCAGATTGTAAAAGAATTTGAGCAACAAATGAAGCCTAATAATAAACCATCTAATGTTGCTTCAAATTAAACCTAAAAGTGCATGTTTATTTGCCACCAAATCTGATATTGATGAGCTAGATTCTAGCAAATCTGTTTGCTATGCTTTTGTGTAAAGAGGCATTATTTCATTCGAGGACGTGTTTTCCTTCTTGCCCCCTCGTCACTAACATTTTGCAGGAGTTCACGACGCCTTTCCCACAAGACGTGCAACGGGATTACCACCTATTCGAGGGATTGAGCATCAAATTGACTTAATTCCCTTGCATCGCCACAACCGCCAACACCGCACTGCATCAATCCAGAGGAGACTAAGGAGATTATGCGTCAAGTCTTGAGCTGCTCTCGACAAAGGTTATATACGCCAATCTTTTAGTCCTTGATCTGTTCCTATTATACTAGTGCCTAAAAGGATGGTACGCCAATGTGTGTTGATTGTAGAGGCATTAATAATATTACTATTCGTTATCATCCTATTCCTAGGCTAGATGATATGCTTGATGAATTGAGGGTTTCACAATATTCTCCAAAGTTGATTTATGGTGGATACCATCAAATTCGATGAAATTGGGAGATGAATGGAAAACAGCATTTAAAACTAAGTTTGATTATATGAGTGGTTAGTCATGCCTTTGGGTTAACTAATGCACCTAGTACTTTCAGGAGATTAATGAAATAAGTTTTACGGTCATTGGACGATTTTGTGTAGCTTACTGATGATATACTGAATAGCAAATCTGGAAGAACATTTGGAACATTTACGGCTGTTTTTAATGCTCACGGATGCACGCTTGTTTGGTAACTGGGAAGTGCACCTTTGCAATCGACTGAGCATCTTTTCTTGGCTATGTTGTTACTCCACAGAATTGAAGGATAGCCAAGATTGAAGCTTATTGTTACGAGCCCAAACGCACACACAAGTGAGGAGTTTTCGACTCACGGTTTCTATAGCGCTTTGTGAGAGACTTTAGCACCATTGTCGCACTCTCTCTGAGCTTACAAAGAAGGATGTGCCTTTTGTTTGGGGTACCAAGACAGAAGAAGCTTCTTCACTAGATTAAGATAAGTTGACACATGCCTTTTACTCCAACTTCCGACTTTAATAAGACTTTTTGAGCTTGAATGTGATGCTAGTGGAATTGGATTAGAGGTGTGTTATTACAAGATGGCAAACCTGTTGAATACTTTTCCTAAAAATTGAGGGCCTAGTTTGAACTATTCTACTTATGACAAAGAATTATATGCTCTTCGGACTTTAGAGACATGGCAACATTATTTATGGCCCAAAGAATTTGTTATACATTCTGATCATGAATCTTTGAAACATATTAAAAGTCAAGCTAAACTGAATCGTAGACATGCTAAATGGGTTGAATTCATTGAGACTTTCCTTATGTCATTAAACACAAGAAGGGTAAAGAAAATGTTATTGTTTATGCTTTGTCTCTGTCGCTATACTATGCTTTCACAACTTGACTTCAAAATATTTGGTTTGGAGACCATCAAAGATCAATATGTGCATGATGTGATTTTAAAGATGTAATGCAGAATTGTAAAGAAGGAAGAACATAGAACAAGTTCGTTATTAATGATGGTTTTGTGTTCGTATAACAAGCTATGCATTCCTGCTAGCTCTCGCTCTGTTTTGTTGTTGCAGGAGGCGATGGAGGAGGATTAATGGGATACTTTGGCGCCAAGAAGACGGAGGATAAGGTTACACATTTTTTGGCCAAAGATGAGACGGATGTTGAGCGCTTGTTGCTCGCTGCACTACATGTCAAAAGCTAAGTCATGACTCAATCCTCATGGTTTATATATGCCTTTGCGTTTAGTGTTCCTTTAGGATATATCTATGGACTTTGTTTTAGGTTTACCTCTAACAAAGAAGGAGGATAGCATATTTGTTGTCGGGATAGATTCTCTAATGGCACACTTATACCATGTCAAAAAGCTGATGATGTCATAATGTTGCTGATTTGTCTTTTCGTGAAATTATTCGCCATGGTGTGCCAAATACTATTGTTTCAGATCGTGATACTAAATTTCTTAGCATTTTGGAGATGTTTATTTAAGTTGGGGACTAAACCGCTTTTAGTACTACTTGTCACCCCAAACCGATGATAAATGAAGTAGTCAATAGAACATTGTCTACTATGCTTAGGGCTGTTTTGAAGAATAATAAGAAAATGTGGGAAGAATGCTTGCCTCATATTGAATTTGCTTATAATCGCCATTGCATCTCTACTACTAAGATGTGCCCCTTTGAAATTGTGTATGGCTTCCACCTCATGCACCTATTGATTTGTTCTTCCATCTTCTCGAGAAGGTTAATTTTGATGCTAAAGAACGTATGAATTGATTTTAAAATGCATGAGTTAACTAAGGAAAACATTGAGTTTATGAATGCTAAATATAAACTTGTTGGAGATAAGGGTAAAACATGTTGTCTTTTGCACCGGAGATCTTGTTTGGTTACATTTCATGCAAGGATAGGTTTCCTAATTCCATGCAAATCAAAGCTAATGCCACGGCCGATGGTCCATTTAAGGTGTTAGAGAAAATAAATGATAATGCATATAAACTTGAGCTGTCGTAGATTTTGGGGTTAGTCCCACTTTTAACATTGCAGATTTGAAGCCTTATATTTGGTGAGGAAGGAGCTCACGAGGACGCATTTCATTTCAAGAAGGTGATAGATAGGTGTCCATCTTTCGATGAGATGATAACTATCGATTTGTGGAGACGATTTTGACGATCCGACTACAAACGCAGTAATTAACGCTATGTTTTAGCAATCGCTAAACCAACTCCTCGAGGTTACCGACGATGCCGGCAACGATCACCGACTAATGGAAGGTCTATTCGCATTTAAATCGAAGAACAAGCAAGAATATGATAATGCAATCTGAATATTGCTAATATATATGAAGTATTGATAAACGGGGATCCGTAAGCGTCTTGGCCTGGTCGTTGGACACAAACGGCACAACGGTTGCAATGGCTAACTTTAACTAAACAAATCCCAAGGAAAAAGCTACTAGATGGATCTACTTATAGGAGCAAGGTGGCGGCCAAGGAGGGAGGACGTCCAAGGCAGCCTAAAACTAACCCTAGGTCGTACAAGGCCAATGGCCCAAGCGAGGTGACGAACACCTTTGGACTTGTAGTTTGACTCGATTCTGCTGCAGCATCAGATTGTTTCGTCTATAACTCAACGCTCCGGACGGATTTTAAGGTGATTCAATTGGGTTGAAAATGCACGAAATCTATTTTCCAACAAAAAAGAATCAACCAATTTGGAGTCCGTATGAAAAGTTATAGACGTTTTGAGTCAGGTATGTTCAGTAGTCCGAATCTGAGTCCGAACGTGAGAGACTTGGACTCTATCTTCTTTGGGCCAAAAGTGACGTGAGAGAACTTTTTGAACAGCAGGTAAACATCTCTTTCTCCCTTATCTTCATATGTGGATTGTACAAATGTCCCATACACCTGCAATTAGACATGGCACAAAAGTTTGTGAAGTATTTTTGTCCTCGATAACATAAATATATTATTGAATAGTTTGCACTAGAAATCACCTGAAATATGCATATGCAATATTTTTGGTCTCATTCAAGGTAGTCATGTCCTCATCATCCTCCCTTTGAAAACAAAGCCCTCTGTGCTGCTTAATCTGAAATGTGGCTAACAAAAGAGACAAGGTGTATGTTGTATATGTATACGCCATCCATTTTTACTTCCCTTGATTTTTGCATATATGACACATGAATAGATGAGTAACTTGCATAGTTCATAAAATCTAAAGCCAACAAATTAGCACAAGAACTAGAAGGCTTGAAAATACTGCAACTCAGTTTGCACATATAAGTGAAGCTCTTATTTATTTCAAGAGATTGACAATGTTCATCATTAAACCATCCCAACATTGGTGAATAAACCTTATTTGAATCAAATTTACATGCTACAACATGCTTAGATAAGCAAACATGCAATGAGTCATTCGACACAGAATCATCACCAAGATTAGAGGTCGATTAAATGATTAAACATTGATTTTTGCATCAATAGTTAATTCAATGGGTGCTCAAAATTGTTGGTTTCAGTTGTTTGATCACATGGCAAAGTCAAATTATCAATATAATCCTCTAAAATAGGTGGTGTGATCAAAGTAGTGGTAGCTCAACACATGATGTATTCAAGTTAACTAGGCATGCATCATTCTCATGTAAAAGTGGAAAATCTGTACTTTGTCATTACTCTTATAGTCAACTCAGATGATGCAGGCACTCTCGATGGTGATGTGTCACATGGTGGAGATGATAGTCCTCGCAACATGGATGTGGTTGTCATAGTACGCCTAGTAGTTGAATAAACATCTGATCAACAGTTGGAATGTGCACCGTGCGCTTGTTCTCCTTGTGGGCAACACGTCGCTTTTATCTGTTCAGCTTTGCAAGCAAGACTAAACAAATGGTCCATAGGATAACACTTCATGAATTAGTATCTCCTGAATATTATGGTTTAATCCTCCCAAAATCTATCCATAAAATCTTCTTCACTTTCTTCTAAAATGAGTGCAACAAGGTAGTTTGTAAATCATCATAATATTTTGTTACGGTGTCACTACCTTGTTTTAAATGTTCCAGTTTTTAATCATGCCACCAGTATAATAAACATCATTTAATTATCTCTCATGACATGTTTTAAATCATCCCAAGTATTAGGTACATAATCAGGTGTAACCGACAATATTCACTCCACCAAACTAGAGCATAACCAGAAAGAACCAACGCAACCATAACTTTTTACGCTCATCAAAATTATGGGAAGCAAATATATTATTTATGTCTAACTCCCATTCAATATATAAAGGAGGTCTAAACGCCATTAAATGGTGGTAGAAACATGAACCTGATCATGTATTTGGATGTTTGTGCACTTCTCGTGATGGTTGTGGTATTTGCATATGGCATGTCTCATGATCGACAAAGCCCATGAATTGACTCTCGATCTCACATGATTAGTAGAACAAGAAACAAAATCCAAAATAATGTTCCTATAACTACTAGGATGTGGTGGTAAACGCCACAAGAAAGCAAATATCAATGTCTTACAAGTTCTTACCATGCAGCAAAGTGATCGGCAACCAGCGTGTCAAGTAACTTAATATTGAGTAAAGCGATTGCTGGGAGCGACGATACACGGTGTAGAAATATGTGGAGCTGGGTTGGCTATATATGGTAGCAAAGATTAGCAATAATCAATTCAAAGATGCAATGTTGAATAAACGCCAACGACGGTATCAGGTTGGTCCTAGGCTAGACCGGACTAGAGACGAGCCTAGAACACTAATGAGGTCACGGATAGCACAACTAGCATCAATGAAGGATACTAAGTAGCTCTTGACAGCAAGATATAAGTGAAGATCACAACGGCAAAGGAAGATAATGATGAAAAACAACTGCCAAGCAGGACATATAACAACTCTCTCTCAACTTTCTCTTGAAAAGTTTGAGCCAATTTTCTGATAAATTCTTTCAAAGAATGCTACTAACTCAAGCTTTCAATGCAAAAGAATCACTCAATTCTCGAGTTGATATGAGGAGTCAAAGAATTTAAAACTGGCCTGAAAATTGGAACAAGCTGTGTTCACGAACTTCAGAGGGCAAAACACCTATTTAGAAGCCGATTTTGAGGTGTCAAATATTGAACTAGCTTCAACTATTTAGATGCGCTTCGCTCTAGCTTTAATTTGAGTACTTACGGAGTCAAACGGACTTCGTATGAGGAAGATATGCCTGTTTTACTGAACAGCACAAAAAGATTCCAATCCGAATTCAGCTACGAGATTGAGTCTAGATAGATCCGAACTTTGTTTTTTTTTCTTCTCTTTTTTTCACACTTATTTTTTCTTTTTCTTCTCTTTTTTTCTCTGACTTTTTCTTTTTATTTTTTCTCCCTTTCCAAGACAAACTGGATAAGATGCAGAGATCAAGCGAAGATGTGAATGACCTCAACGATGATTATGATAATGAACATGGCGTAGCACGGATGGAAATTAATGGATGGATGGTGGACAGCGGAAGGGATAATGATGCAGCGGCGGCGTGACTAATGAACAGAACTCAAACTCTAAAGGAACAAGACACTAAGACCAGCAACTCGACTACCACGATGCAACCGATAATTCAATAATGCAAACAATGAAAAGAAAATTGCAAAGGCTTGACTGGCTAGGACAAATGATGAATAGATCTAACTTTTTGTGGCTTTTTCTGGACAATTGGTAAGAAAATAAATCGAATCTAGGATAATCTGAAAATCTCACCGAGCAACCTGAAAACTGATACCACTTGATAGAGGCAGTCCCGATCTTCGGAGATGATAACTATCGATTTGGTGGAGACGATTTTGACGATCCGACTACAAACGGCACGACGCTGTTTCAGCAATCGCTAAACCAATCACTTGAGGTTAT
Source organism: Aegilops longissima (assembly GCA_021605205.1). Taxonomy (NCBI): domain Eukaryota; kingdom Viridiplantae; phylum Streptophyta; class Magnoliopsida; order Poales; family Poaceae; genus Aegilops; species Aegilops longissima. The sequence goes on along the minus strand of JAHIAM010000148.1, from coordinate 23,115 downwards.
CACGATGCCAAGCACGATCAGCCCCACTAATGGAAGTCTATTCCTGCAAGCAATCGAAGAACAAGCAAGAATATGATAATGCAATCTGAATATTATGTATATATATGAAGTATTGATAAACGGGATCCGTAAGTCTCTGGTCGGTCGCGACACAAATGAAGTACACGGTTGCAATGGCTAACTTTAACTAAACAAATCCAAGAAAAAGCTACTAGATGGATCTACTTATATAGGAGCAAGGGTATGCTGGGTGGGAGGACGCCCCAAGGCAGCCTAAAACTAACCCTAGGTTGTACAAGGCCAATGGGCCCAAGCGGAGGTGACGTAACACCTTTGGACTTGTAGTTTGACTCGGATTCTGCTGCAGCATCAGATTGTTTCGTCTATAACTCAACGCTCCGGACGGATTTTAAGGTGATTCTAATTGGGTTGGAAAATGCACGAAATCTATTTTCCAACAAAAAAGAATCAACCAATTTGGAGTCCGTATGAAAAGTTATAGACGTTTTGAGTCAGGTATGTCTGCAGTAGTCTGAATCTGAGTCCAGAACGTGAGAGACTTGGACTCTATCTTCTGGGCCAAAAGTGACGGAGAGAACTTTTGAACAGCAGGTAAACATCTCTTTCCTTATCTTCATATGATTTTGTACAATGTCCCATACACCTGCAATTAGACATGGCACAAAAGTTTGTGAAGTATTTTTGTCCTGGATAACATAAATATATTATTGAATAGTTTGCACTAGAAATCACCTGAGAAATATGCATGTATGCAATATTTTGGTCTCATCCAAGTAGTCATGTCCTCATCGTATGAGGATGATGAGGACATCAATACCATTGTTCACCCACAGCCCCTGCTGCTATACATAATTTGACCACTTAGAGCTCAAGCAAAGACGCCCAATTGAATTATCGTACTTTCGCTTTTGCAACGCATTCCAATGTTCATGAGAATATGATGCTGCTGAATGGATACATTTGTTTGCTTACAAATGAAGGGCCTACTATGGACAAGAAAGATGAACCTTGGAGCAAGTTCAAGCATGAGATGTTGGTATGCAGGGGAACAAGAACGGAGTTACAAGTGATGATTCCTGTGATCTTTAGCCACCCTAATGAGTGATGAGGCCTTGGACGAAATATACAAGATGCCACCACAATATTCGATTCAGGCTATCTAGAAAAGCCACACCTATTATTGGGCCAGCCCATGTATTTTGAAATAGCGGTATAGGCTGTTTTAGAGTCCGAGTGTGGGGAAACAAGAGTTAAGGTTGATTTCGACCTCCACCAAGGGACACGAAATTCTCTTTCCTCCATATATACAGCCCTTAGGGCACCGCTAGACTCGGGGTTTTGTTTAGATTAAAAGTTCGCCATAGCTGCAACTTCGCTGCATTTCGCTTGTGTTCAACTACTGCATAAAGGGGTCACAATCCCACCTTGATCAATAAAGCCATCTTATATTCGCAATATCCAGATTGCAATCTCAGCTTGTCGTTCTTCGCTTGTCACAGGAAATAACAGCCCTCGTGGTCAGCGTTGGGTTCGCGGGTCAATAACCTCAAGTTGGTTTACGATTAAGGCGCTGATGTTCAGACGCTCGAATGGATCGCCAAGGTCGACCACGTAAACGATAGCCACCATCTCATCAAACATCGACACCCTCTATCAGCAGTGAGGGCCGTGGTAACAATGGTATTGATGTCCTCATCAATTCACGCAGACATGGCTACTACCTCATTCAGAAACTCTGTGTGATCGTGCATGGAGGAGAGCCGTAACAACTACATACAAGAGCCAAGATGGCGAGGCCCCCAAGCGTGATGGAGAAGAAGAAGAGCTGCTTTGAAGCCATAAAGGCCGGACGATCGACCGTTCGATGTCCGACTTGCCTCGACGCCCGACGAGTCTTGCACGGATTTATCGAGTTTCGGACGCCCCATTGCACCACCCGATCCAAATCCATTGGACGTCCGAGGCGGACTGGACGACCACATAAGCATCCGGAGCCGAATCTACGGACGACTGCCCTCTCCGGACGCCCAACACATCCACGATCGAGCTAATTGACGTCCGAAACTCGCCCATGTCCGGCGGCCTTAGCCTGACTGGCACTGAGTGCTCAAGGCCATGGGCTGGAGCTCCACATCTTCACTTTGCCCCCATTTGCACTAAGACTATAAATAGACCTCTCCTCCTCCTAGTTAGGGTTAGGATTGGTTGCCTATTTTGTGTGAGAGCCTTGCTCATCCACTTGGTTACTTATCCTCGAGCTGTGACTTCTTCGAGAAGATCCCAAGTGGATTCAAGACCCTTCAAGGGAAGATAATCAAGACTCCTCACGGAGAAGAACGGCTATCGTAGTATCTTTTTGGGCCATAAATAATGTTGCCATGTCTCTAAAGTCCTAACAAGAGCATATAATTCTTTGTCATAAGTAGAATAGTTTAGACTAGGCCCACTCAATTTTTCGAAAAGTATGCAACAGGTTTGCCATCTTGTAATAACACACCTCCTAATCCAATTCCACTAGCATCACATTCAAGCTCAAAAGTCTTATTAAAGTCGAAGTTGGAGTAAAGGAGCATGTGTCAACTTATCTTTCAATACCGTGAAGGCTTCTTCCTGCGGCGGTACCCCAAACAAAAGGCACATCCTTCTTTGTAAGCTCATTGAGAGGTGCAGCAATGGTGCTAAAGTCTCTCACAAACGCCTATAGAAACCAGCGAGTCCAAGAAAACTCCTCACTTGTGTGACCGCTTTGGGCTGCGCCAACTCTCAATAGCTTCAATCTTGGCTTTATCAACTTCAATTCCCTGTGAGTAACAACATAGCCAAGAAAAGATACTCGGTCTGTGCAAAAGGTGCACTTCCCAAGGTTACCAAACAAACGCGCATCACGTAGAGCATTAAAACAGCACGTAAATGTTCCAAATGTTCTTCCAAAGATTTGCTATAAATCAGATATCATCAAAGTAAACTACCACAAATCGTCCAATGAAAGCACGTAAAACTTCGCTCATTAATCTCATGAAAGTACTAGGTGCATTAGTTAACCCAAAAGGCATGACTAACCACTCATATAATCCAAACTTAGTTTTAAATGCTGTTTTCCATTCATCTCCCAATTTCATACGAATTTGATGGTATCCACTACGCAAATCAACTTTGGAGAATATTGTAGAGCCACTCAATTCATCAAGCATATCATCTAGCCTAGGAATAGGATGACGATAACTAATAGTAATATTATTAATGCCTCTACAATCAACACACATACGCCGACGCACCATCCTTTTTAGGCACTAGTATAATAGGAACAACACAAGGACTAAGAGATTCGCGATATAACCTTTGTCGAGCAGCTCCTGTACTTGACGATAATCTCCTTCGCCTCCTCCGGATTGGTACGGTATGGTGCACGGTTGGGTAGCGATGCACCGGGAATTAAGTCAATTTGATGCTCAATCCTCGAATAGGTGGTAATCCGGTGGCACGCCTTGTGGGAAGACGCCAAAACTCCTGCAAAATGTTAGTGACAGCAGGGGCAAAGAGGAAGGCACGCCCTCGAATGAAAATAATGCCTCTTTGCACACAAAGCATAGCAAACAGATTTGCTAGAATCTAGCTCATCAATATCAGATTTGGTGGCAAATAAACATGCACTTTTCAGTTTAATTTCGTAAGCAACATTAGATGGTTTATTATTAGGCTTCATTTGTTGCTCAAATTCTTTTGCCACAATCTGATTTTCACTCTTATTTTCTCCTGCTTTTGCTTTATTAGCTCTATTAATATCATCTTTCAAAATGGAATCAGAGTCATAGGAAGCAAAGTAATATTTTTATCCTTGTGAACAAGAGTATACTTATTGTTTCTACCATGGTGTACATAATTTTATCAAATTGCCATGGTCTACCAAGTAATAAGGAACATGCTTGCATAGGTACCACATCACAATCAACATAATCAGCATATGTAGAGATACTAAAATACACACTAACAATACGTGTTACCTTAACCTTGCCGCTGTTGTTGAACCATTGGATGTAGTAAGGATGTGGATGTGGTCTTGTGGTGAGAGAAAGCTTCCACCATATCCATGCTAGCTGTTGTTGCAGCTCCTCCATCTATGATGACGCTAATAGAACGCTCCTTCACAACTCCCTTTGTATGGAACAAGTTATGCCTCTGATTTTGCTCAGCTTGTGTAACCTGCACACTCAAAACACGTTGAGCAACTAAACATTCATACCGCCAAGATCTTCAAAGAGCCATGTATTGCGCCTCATGATCGTAATCATCTCCACCGTGTTCTTCATGTGTAATAAGAGCCAAAGTCTCTTCATCATAGTCACTAGCGGACTCATACCCACCATCCTCGTGAGCAATCATCACACGCTGAGATTGGCATTCTCTCAAAATGTCCTCTTCCCTTACAACGACGACAAATAATATCACTTGTGTGCCCTGTTGACGCCATGGAAGAAGAAGAGCTCTGTAGGCCCAACAGGTGTACTCTTGGCGATAGTGGTGGTTGTGCCCGCTTTCTTGTATCACGGTTGGAGGTGGCAGCCGACGGAGGTGCCGTGTAGTAGAACGTGGAAGTAGATGATGCACGGGTGTCCATGATGAAGGTCGACCTGCATAAAAGTTAGTCCGCCAACGCCTCGCCGATCCTCAAGACTTCACGTTCAGCTTTACAAGCAAGATGGAATAATCGAGTGATATTATTATAATCCTTGTAGTCTAGAATGGTCTGAATCTCTATTTAATCCACCAAGAAAACGTGCAAGCATAGCTTCATTCTCCTCAACAATACCACATCTAATCAAGCCAGTTTGTAATTCCCGATAATATTCTTCACCGAATTTTTCCTTGTCTTAAGCGCTGCAATTTTTGAAGTAATTCACGTTGATAATATGGTGGAACCCAACGAGCACGCATAGCAGTTTTCAAAGCAGCCCAAGTAGCTGGAACAGATATAATCTACAATGTTCGCACCACCAAACACATGCAAAGCTAGTGAAAGCACAAACAGCAAGCAGAACACGCCTCTCCTCGTGATATTGTAAACATGTAAATCGTTGTTCAGTTTCTAACTCCCAAGTAAGATATATATCAGAACATATCTACCCTCAAATGGTGGAATATTCAATTTCAGTTTAGGGAGATGGTCATGATCTCGCACTGAAGGGGAGCCCAACATTGCCATTATTTGCATGTGGACGACCTGGTGGTTGTGGTGCCGGTGGTTGCATTATAGTTCTGATGTTGATCAACCTCATCCTCGTAATCTCACATAATCATCCTCCCCACCGCAGCAGCAGAGCCATGTATATCAACAAAGAGCACCAAAGAGCTTGGCCAGTCAAGAGGGACACGGAAGCTCGGCGGAGGGTCTGTTTCGCGATGTGGAGGTAGTCCTTGTTGTTGTAGTAGAGGTGTTAGGTGCCGCCGGTGGTGGTGGTGGTAGACGCCGACAATTCATTAAACTTGTTATCGAGCTTTGTTTCAAACGCCTTCTCAATGCCATCTATCTTCTCCATGGCCTCTTCAAATCTATTTAGCACATCTTCCACCTGCCCACTCATCATTTGTTGAAACTTATCATGTAGCGCTTTGTTTGTCATGTTCTCCCGGCCAACACGCTCGCTTGTGATCCTGCCATGGTTAGCAACAATAGAAACACACAAGAATATGATTCGACAGACTACTAGGAAGTGGTGGTGGTGGTGGTGGACAAATCCACAACCGTCAAGCAAATCTCAAATTCTTACCAGCCTTACCCAGCAGAGAAAGCGGTGATCGCAACCGATGTAGTCAAAACTCTCAAAGCTTGATAGAGCGATTACCTGGAGAGTCAAACGCACGATGTAGATGTATGTGGAGCTGGGAAGGCTTATAATATGGTAGCAAAAGGGTCAGAATAATCAATTCAGAGATGCAAAGTTGAATAAACGCCAACGACGGTAGCTTTCTTTGGTCCTAGGCTAGACCGCAAGAGACGCGAGCCTAGAACACTAACAAAATCACGGCGCTGTAACGTAAACAAGGGAAATGCACACTCTGAATTTTTTTTTCGCTTTTTTTTACTGCTTTTTTTTTTTTTTTTTGCTTGCTCTTTTTTTTTTTGCGAAAATCACTATAATGGCGAGTGTCTCAAAACTCTTCCCTGTGTCAAATCGACAGATGGGCACGAAATTTTTTCGACCAAATTTTTTTTTTTCCTAACGCCTGACCCAAAAACCTGAAACGGGTCAAAAAAACTTTCTATAACGGCGATCGTCCTCAATACACTTAGAAACACCTAAAAATAGGATAGCCAAATTTTTTTTTCGACAAGTGCGTTTCGAAAATTTTGGGCCTAAACGGAGGGTGGTTTCCTAACCTACTCCGCAAGGAAATCTACTCCGGCAAGGAAACACGAATCGGAAACTAGATGGATCTCGAAAACAAACCTAATATGCAAGGAACTCGGATTGGTGGTGGATATATGGTGGTGGTATATGGCAGCGGTGGTGGTATATGGATACGGATTGGTGGTGGTATATGGATACGGATTGGTGGTGGTATATGGATACGGATTCGTGAGCGGTGGCGGATAAGCAATGGTGGTAGATGGCAAGGCGATGATGATGAAAAGCGGCGGCGGCGTGACAACTTATGACCGTAACTCAAACTCTAAAAGACTAGACTCTAAGACCAAAGAACTTGACACGACGATGCAACCGCAAATTCAACAAAGCAAAAACCCTAAAAAGATTATGCAAAAGCTCGATTGGTTCGGATATGATGAACTAACCCTAATTTTTTTTTTTCGGCTTTTTTCGTGGACTTTAGGTATGAAGAATGGACTCGATCTAATTTGAACCATTTCCGCTTTTGGGTCCGGCAAATAAAAAAAAATTGGTCAAAAATTTCGTATGATCCTGCCGGTTTGACCGGGAAGAGTTTTGAGACACTCACCATTATAGTGATTTTTCAAAAAAAAAGAAAGCAGCGCAAAAAAAAAGCAACAGCAAAAAAAAAGAGCGAATTTTTTTTCCAGAGTGTGCTTTTCCCTTGTTTACGCAGCAGCGCGTGATTTTGTTAGTGTTCTAGGCTCGCCTCTAGCACGGTCTAGCCTAGGACCAAAGACAAGACTGTCGTTGAGCGCTTATTCAACTTTGCATCTCTCAATTGATTATTGCCACCCTTTTGCTACCATATTATAAGCCTTCCCAGCTCCACATACATCTACATCGTATGCTTGACTCTCTCCTCGGTAATCGCTTTCTATCCAAGCTTTGAGAGTTTTGACTACATCGGTTGCTTCATCACCGCTCACCGGGTAAGAACTGTAAGAATTTGAGATTTGCTTGACGGATTTGTGATCGTCCACCACACCACCACCACCACTTCCTAGTAGTCTGTCAATCATATTCTTGTGTGTTTCTATTGTCGCTAACCATGGCAGGATCACAAGCCGACGTGGATCGACCGGGAGAACATGACAAACAAAGCGCTACATGATAAGTTTCAACAAATGATGAGTGGGCAGGTGGAAGATGTGCTAAATAGATTTGAAGAGGCCATGGAGAAGATAGATGGCATTGAGAAGGCGTCAAACAAAGCTCGATAACAAGTTTAATGAATTGCTCGCTGTCTACCACCACCACCACCGGCGGCACCTAACGCACCTCTACTAAACAACAAGGACTACCTCCACATCGCGAAACAGCCTCTTCGCCGAAGCTTCCCGTGTCCCTCTTCACCGCCAAGCTGCCGTGTGCTGCTTGTTGATACTTCATGGCTCCTCTGCTGCGGTGGGGAGGATGATTATGTGAGAGATTACGAGGATGAGGTTGATCAACATCGAACTCCGTGCAACCACCAAAGACCACAACCACCAGGTCGCCCACATGCAAATAATGGCAATGTTCGGGCTCCCCTTCAGTATTTAGATCATGACCATCTCCCTAAACTGAAATTGAATATTCCACCATTTGAGGGTAGATATGTTCCGATATATATCTTACTTGGGAGTTAGAAACTGAACAACGATTTACATGTTTACAATATCCCGAGGAGAGACGTGTTCTCGCATTGCTTGTGCTTTCACTAGCTTTGCATGTGTTTGGTGGTCTGAACATTGTAGATTATATCCTGTTCCAGCTACTTGGGCTGCTTTGAAAACTGCTATGCGTATCGTTGGTTCCACCATATTATCAGCGTGAATTACTTCAAAATTGCAGCGCTTAAGACAAGGAAAAATTCGTAGAAGAATATTATCAGAATTACAAACCGGCTTGATTAGATGTGGTATTGTTGAGGAGAATGAAGCTATGCTTGCACGCTTTCGGGTGGATTAAATAGAGAGATTCAGACCATTCTAGACTACAAGGATTATAATAATATCACCGATTATTCCATCTTGCTTGTAAAGCTGAACGTGAAGTGCAGGATCGACAAAGCTTGGCGCCGCACTAACTTTTCTGCAGGTCGACCTTCATCATGGACACCACGCATCATCTACTTCCACACGCCTACTACACCGCACCTCCGCCGGCTGCCACCTCCAACCGTGATACAAGAAAGCAGCACAACCACCACTATCTCGCCAAGAGCACACCACTGGCCTACATGTAGCTCTTCTTCTTCCATGGCGCCAACAGGCACACAAGTGATATTATTTGTCGTCGTTGTAAGGGAAGAGGACATTTTATGAGAGAATGCCAATCTCAGCGCAGTGATGATTGCTAATGAGGATGGTGGGTATGAGTCCGCTAGTGACTATGATGAAGAGACTTTGGCTCTTATTACACATGAAGAACACGGTGGAGATGATTCTGATCATGAGACGCAATACATGGCTGTCAAGATGCCGATGGTATGAATGTTTAGTTGCTCAACGTGTTTTGAGTGTGCAGGTTACAAAGCTGAGCAAAATCAGAGGCATAACTTGTTCCATACAAAGGAGTTGTGAAGGAACGCTCTATTCAAGGCCATCATAGATGGAGGGAGCTGCAACAACTTGGCTAGCATGGATATGGTGGAGAAGCTTTCTCTCACCACAAGACCACATCCACATCCTTATTACATCCAATGGTTCAACAACAGCGGCAAGGTTAAGGTAACACGATCGCTCGTGTGTATTTTAGTATCTCTACATATGCTGATTATGTTGATTGTGATGTGGTACCTATGCAAGCATGTTCCTTATTACTTGGTAGACCATGGCAATTTGATAAAAATTCTGACACCATGGTAGAAACAATCAGTATACTCTTGTTCACAAGGATAAAAATATTACTTTGCTTCCTATGACTCCTGATTCCATTTTGAAAGATGATATTAATAGAGCTAATAAAGCAAAACAGAGAAAATAAGAGTGAAAATCAGATTGTGGCAAAAGAATTTGAGCAACAAATGAAGCCTAATAATAAACCATCTAATGTTGCTTCTGAAATTAAACTGAAAAGTGCATGTTTATTTGCCACCAAATCTGATATTGATGAGCTAGATTCTAGCAAATCTGTTTGCTATGCTTTTGTGTGCAAAGAGGCATTATTTTCATTCGAGGACGTGTTTTCCTCTTTGCCCCTGCTCAGTCACTAACATTTTGCAGAGTTCGCCGACGCCTTCCCACAAGACGTGCCACCGGATTACCACCTATTCGAGGGATTGAGCATCAAATTGACTTAATTCCGTGCATCGCTACTCAACCGCAAGACCGCATCGCACTAATCCAGAGGAGACGAAGGAGATTATGCGTCAAGTTCAGGAGCTGCTCGACAAAGGTTATATACGCCAATCTCTTAGTCCTTGATCTGTTCCTATTATACTAGTGCCTAAAAAGGATGGTACGTCACGATGTGTGTTGATTGTAGAGGCATTAATAATATTACTATTCGTTATCGCCATCCTATTCCTAGGCTAGATGATATGCTTGATGAATTGAGTGGCTCTACAATATTCTCCAAAGTTGATTTATGAGTGGATACCATCAAATTCGTATGAAATTGGGAGATGAATGGAAAACAGCATTTAAAACTAAGTTTGGATTATATGAGTGGTTAGTCATGCCTTTTGGGTTAACTAATGCACCTAGTACTTTCATGAGATTAATGAACGAAGTTTTACGTGCTTTCATTGGACGATTTGTGGTAGTTTACTTTGATGATATACTGATTTATAGCAAATCTTTGGAAGAACATTTGGAACATTTACGTGTTGTTTTTAATGCTCTACGTGATGCACGCTTGTTTGGTAACCTTGGGAAGTGCACCTTTTGCACCGAATCGAGTATCTTTTCTTGGCTATGTTGTTACTCCACAGGAATTGAAGTTGATAAAGCCAAGATTGAAGCTATTGAGAGTTGGCCGCAGCCCAAAACGGTCACACAAGTGAGGAGTTTTCTTGGACTCGCTGGTTTCTATAGGCGCTTTTGTGAGAGACTTTAGCACCATTGCTGCACCTCTCAATGAGCTTACAAAGAAGGATGTGCCTTTTGTTTGGGGTACCGCACAGGAAGAAGCCTTCACGGTATTGAAAGATAAGTTGACACATGCCCTTTACTCCAACTTCCGACTTTAATAAGACTTTTGAGCTTGAATGTGATGCTAGTGGAATTGGATTAGAGGTGTGTTATTACAAGATGGCAAACCTGTTGAATACTTTTCCTAAAAATTGAGTGGGCCTAGTTTGAACTATTCTACTTATGACAAAGAATTATATGCTCTTGTTCGGACTTTAGAGACATGGCAACATTATTTATGGCCCAAAGAATTTGTTATACATTCTGATCATGAATCTTTGAAACATATTAAAAGTCAAGCTAAACTGAATCGTAGACATGCTAAATGGGTTGAATTCATTGAGACTTTCCTTATGTCATTAAACACAAGAAGGGTAAAGAAAATGTTATTGCCGATGCTTTGTCTCGTCATATACTATGCTTTCACAACTTGACTTCAAAATATTTGGTTTGGAGACCATCAAAGATCAATATGTGCATGATGCTGATTTTAAAGATGTAATGCAGAATTGTAAAGAAGGAAGAACATAGAACAAGTTCGTTATTAATGATGGTTTTGTGTTCCGTGCTAACAAGCTATGCATTCCTGCTAGCTCTGTTCGCCTTTTGTTGTTGCAGAGGCGATGGAGGAGGATTAATGGGACACTTTGGCGCCAAGAAGACGGAGGATACACTTGCTACACATTTCTTTTGGCCAAAGATGAGACGGATGTTGAGCGCTTTTGTTGCTCGCTGCACTACATGTCAAAAAGCTAAGTCATGACTCAATCCTCATGGTTTATATATGCCTTTGCTCGTGCCTAGTGTTCCTTGGGAGGATATATCTATGGACTTTGTTTTAGGTTTACCTCGAACAAAGAAGGGAGGATAGCATATTTGTTGTCGTGGATAGATTCTAAAATGGCACACTTTATACCATGTCATAAAAGCGATGATGCTTTGTTAATGTTGCTGATTTGTTCTTTCGTGAAATTATTCGCTTGCATGGTGTGCCAAATACTATTGTTTCAGATCGTGATACTAAATTTCTTAGCCACTTTTGGAGATGTTTATGGGCTAAGTTGGGGACTAAACTGCTTTTAGTACTACTTGTCACCCCCAAACTGATGGATAAACTGAAGTAGTCAATAGAACATTGTCTACTATGCTTAGGGCTGTTTTGAAGAATAATAAGAAAATGTGGGAAGAATGCTTGCCTCATATTGAATTTGCTTATAATCGCTCATTGCATTCTACTACTAAGATGTGCCCTTTTGAAATTGTGTATGGCTTCCTACCTCATGCACCTATTGATTTGTTGCCTCTTCCATCTTCGGAGAAGGTTAATTTTGATGCTAAAGAACGTGCTGAATTGATTTTAAAATGCATGAGTTAACTAAGGAAAACATTGAGCGATGAATGCTAAATATAAACTTGTTGGAGATAAGGGTAGAAAACATGTTGTCTTTGCACCTGGAGATCTTGTTTGGTTACATTTGCGTAAGGATAGGTTTCCTAATTTGCGCAAATCAAAGCTAATGCCACGTGCTGATGGTCCATTTAAGGTGTTAGAGAAAATAAATGATAATGCATATAAACTTGAGCTGCCTGTAGATTTTGGGGTTAGTCCCACTTTTAACATTGCAGATTTGAAGCCTTATTTGGGTGAGGAAGATGAGCTTCCGTCGAGGACGACTTCATTTCAAGAAGGTGATAGAGGCGAGGGTGTCCCGATCTTTCGATGAGATGATAACTATCGATTTGGTGGAGACGACTTTGACGATCCGACTACAAACGTGCACGACGTTGCGCCTTAGCAATCGCTAAACCAATCTCCGAGGTTACCGACGATGCCGGAAGCACGATCAGCGACCACGAAGGTCTATTCCTGCACGCAATCGAAGAACAAGCAAGAATATGATAATGCAATCTGAATATTGCGAATATATATGAAGTATTGATAAACGTGGGGATCCGTAGCGGTCTTGGCCTGGTCGTTGGACACAAACGAAGCACACGGTTGCAATGGCTAACTTTTAACTAAACAAATCCCAAGGAAAAAGCTACTAGATGGATCTACTTATATAGGAGCAAGGGGTGGCGGCCAAGGAGGTGGGAGGACGTCCCAAGGCAGCCTAAAACTAACCCTAGGTCGTACAAGGCCAATGGGCCCAAGCGGAGGTGACGTAACACCTTTGGACTTGTAGTTTGACTCGGATTCTGCTGCAGCATCAGATTGTTTCGTCTATAACTCAACGCTCCGGACGGATTTTAAGGTGATTCCAATTGGGTTGGAAAATGCACGAAATCTATTTTCCAACAAAAAAGAATCAACCAATTTGGAGTCCGTATGAAAAGTTATAGACGTTTTGAGTCAGGTATGTCTGTGCAGTCCGAATCTGAGTCCGAACGTGAGAGACTTGGACTCTATCTTCTCTTGGGCCAAAAGTGACGTGAGAGAACTTTTTGAACAGCAGGTAAACATCTCTTTCTCCCTTATCTTCATATGTGGATTGTACAAATGTCCCATACACCTGCAATTAGACATGGCACAAAAGTTTGTGAAGTATTTTGTCCTGGATAACATAAATATATTATTGAATAGTTTGCACTAGAAATCACCTGAGAAATATGCATGTATGCAATATTTTGGTCTCATTCAAGGTAGTCATGTCCTCATCATCCTCCCTTTTTGAAAACAAAGCCGTCCTCGGCGTTGCTTAATCTGAAATGTGGCTAACAAAAGAGACAAGGTGTACATGTTGTATATGTATACGCCATCCATTTTACTTCCCTTGATTTTTGCATATATGACACATGAATAGATGAGTAACTTGCATAGTTCATAAAATCTAAAGCCAACAAATTAGCACAAGAACTAGAAGGCTTGAAAATACTGCAACTCAGTTTGCACATATAAGTGAAGCTCTTATTTATTTCAAGAGATTGACAATGTTCATCATTAAACCATCCCAACATTGGTGAATAAACCTTATTTGAATCAAATTTACATGCTACAACATGCTTAGATAAGCAAACATGCAATGAGTCATTCGACACAGAATCATCACCAAGATTAGAGGTCGATCAAAATGATTAAACATTGATTCTTTTGCATCAATAGTTAATTCAATGGGTGCTCTCAAAATTGTTGGTATTTCAGTTGTTTGATCACATGGCAAAGTCAAATTATCAATATAATCCTCTAAAATAGGTGGTGTGATCAAAGTAGTGGGTAGCTCAACACATGATGTATTCAAGTTAACTAGGCATGCATCATTCTCATGTAAAAGTGGAAAATCTGTACCTTTGTCATTACCTCTTATAGTCAACTCAGATGATGCAGGCACTCTCGATGGTGATGTGTCACATGGTGGAGATGATGTAGTCCTCGCAACAACGGATGTGGTTGTCATAGTACGCCTAGTAGTTGAATAAACATCTGTATCAACAGTTGAATGTGCACCGTGCGCTTGTTCTCCTTGTGGGCAACACGTCGTTTTATTTCCTGTTCAGCTTTGCAAGCAAGACGAAACAAATGGTCCATAGGATAACACTCTTCATGAATTAGTATCTCCTGAATATTATGGTTTAATCCTCCCCAAAATCTATCCATAAAATCTTCTTCACTTTCTTCTAAAAATGAGTGCAACAAGGTAGTTTGTAAATCATCATAATATTTTGTTACGGTGTCACTACCTTGTTTTAAATGTTCCAGTTTTTTAATCATGCCACGAGTATAATAAACATCGATTTAATCTATCTCTCATGACATGTTTTAAATCATCCCAAGTATTAGGTACATAATCAGGGTGTAACCGACAATATTCACTCCACCAAACTAGAGCATAACCAGTGAAAGAACCAACCGCAACCATAACTTTTTACGCTCATCAAAATTATGGGAAGCAAATATATTATTTATGTCTAACTCCCATTCAATATATAAAGGAGGTCTAAAACGGCCATTAAATGGTGGTATAGAAACATGAACCTGATCATGTGCATTTGGATGTTTGTGCACCTCTCGTGATGGTTGTGGTATTTGCATATGTGGTGGCATGTCTCCGCGATCGACAAAGCCCATGAATTGACTCGATCCTGTCATGATTAGTAGAACAAGAAACAAAATCCAAAATAATGTTCCTATAACTACTAGGATGTGGTGGTAAAACGCTCACAAGAAAGCAAATATCAATGTCTTACAAGTTCTTACCATGCAGAAAGCGGTGATCGGCAACCAGCGGTGTCAAGTAACTCCTAATATTGAGTAAAGCGATTGCTGGGGAGCGACGATACACGGTGTAGAAATATGTGGAGCTGGGTTGGCTATATATGGTAGCAAAAGATTAGCAATAATCAATTCAAAGATGCAATGTTGAATAAACGCTCAACGACGGTATCTGTGCTGGTCCTAGGCTAGACCGGACTAGAGACGCGAGCCTAGAACACTAATGAGGTCACGGCATAGCACAACTAGCATCAATGAAGGATACTAAGTAGCTCTTGACAGCAAGATATAAGTGAAGATCACAACGGCAAAGTGAAGATAATGATGAAAACAACTGCCAAGCAGGACATACAACAACTCTCTCCAACTTTCCTCTTGAAAAGTTTGAGCCAATTTTCTGATAAATTCTTTCAAAGAATGCTACTAACTCAAGCTTTCCAATGCAAAAAGAATCACTCAATTCCGAGTTGATATGAGGAGTCAAAGAATTCTAAAACTGGCCTGAAAAATTGGAACAAGCTGTGTTCACGAACTTCAGAGGGCAAAACACCTATTTAGAAGCCGATTTTGAGGTGTCAAATATTGAACTAGCTTCTGCAACTATTTAGATGCGCCTCGTCTCTAGCTTTAATTTGAGTACTTACGGAGTCAAAACGGACTTCGTATGAGGAAGATATGCCTGTTTTACTGAACAGTGCACAAAACAGATTCCAATCCGAATTCAGCTACGAGATTGAGTCTAGATAGATCCGAACTTTGTTTTTCTTTCTCTTTTTTTTCTCACACTTACTTTTTCTTTTTCTTTCTCTCTTTTTTTCTCTGACTTTTTTCTTTTATTTTTTTCTCCTCTTTCCAAGACAAACTGGATAAGATGCAGATTGGATCAGGCGAAGATGTGAATGACCTCAACTATGATTATGACAATGAACAGTCGTAGCACGTGATGGAAATTAATGGATGGGATGGTGGACAGCGGAAGGATAATGATGCAGCGGCGGCGTGACTAATGTGAACAGAACTCAAACTCTAAAGGAACAAGACACTAAGACCAGCAACTCGACACGACGATGCAACCGATAATTCAATAATGCAAACAATGAAAAGAAAATTGCAAAGGCTTGGACTGGCTAGGACAAATGATGAATAGATCTAACTTTTTTGTGGCTTTTTCTTGGACAATTGGTAAGAAAATAAATCTAATCTAGGATAATGGAAAATCTCACCGAGCAACCTGAAAACTGATACCACTTGATAGAGGCGAGGTGTCCCGATCTTCGATGAGATGATAACTATCGATTTGGTGGAGACGACTTTGACGATCCGACTACAAACGCAGCACGACGTTGCGCCTTAGCAATCGCTAAACCAATCACCGAGGTTATCGACGATGCCGGAAGCACGATCAGCGACCACGAAGGTCTATTCCTGCACGCAATCGAAGAACAAGCAAGAATATGATAATGCAATCTGAATATTGCGAATATATATGAAGTATTGATAAACGTGGGGATCCGTAAGCGGTCTTGGCCTGGTCGTTGGACACAAATGAAGTACACGGTTGCAATGGCTAACTTTTAACTAAACAAATCCCAAGAAAAAGCTACTAGATGGATCTACTTATATAGGAGCAAGGGTGGCGGCCAAGGAGGTGGAGGACGTCCCAAGGCAGCCTAAAACTAACCCTAGGTTGTACAAGGCCAATGGGCCCAAGCGGAGGTGACGTAACACCTTTGGACTTGTAGTTTGACTCGGATTCTGCTGCAGCATCAGATTGTTTCGTCTATAACTCAACGCCCGGACGGATTTTAAGGTGATTCCAATTGGGTTGGAAAATGCACGAAATCTATTTTCCAACAAAAAAGAATCAACCAATTTGGAGTCCGTATGAAAAGTTATAGACGTTTTGAGTCAGGTATGTCTGCAGCAGTCCGAATCTGAGTCCAGAACGTGAGAGACTTGGACTCTATCTTCTCTTGGGCCAAAAGTGACGTGAGAGAACTTTTTGAACAGCAGGTAAACATCTCTTTCTCCCTTATCTTCATATGTGGATTGTACAATGTCCCATACACCTGCAATTAGACATGGCACAAAAGTTTGTGAAGTATTTTTGTCCTGGATAACATAAATATATTATTGAATAGTTTGCACTAGAAATCACCTGAGAAATATGCATGTATGCAATATTTTTGGTCTCATCCAAGGTAGTCATGTCCTCATCAGAAGGGGAGGATGATGAGGACATCAATACCATTGTTACACCCACAGCCCCTGCTGCTATACATACTGGACCAATTACTAGAGCTCGCGCACGCCAATTGAATTATCAGGTACTTTCGTTTCTTGGTAACGATTCCAATGTTCATGAGAATATGATGCTGCCTGAATTGGATACATTTGTTTTGCTTACAAATGAAGGGCCTACCATGGACAAGAAAGATGAACCTTGGAGCAAGTTCAAGCATGGAGATGTTGGCATGCGCAAGGGGAACAAGAACGGAGTTACAAGTGATGATTCCAGGACTTTGAAGCCACCCTAATGAGTGCATGAGGCCTTGGACGAAATATACAAGATGCCACTTCATAATATTCGTCCATAGGCTATTCTAGGTGCTGCGTCACCTTATTATTGGGCCAGGCCCATGTAATTTTGAAATAGCTAAGTATAGGCTGTTTTTAGAGTCCGTATGTGTGGGGAAACAAGAGTTAAGGTTGATTTCGGACCCCTCCACCAAGGGACACGAAATTCCCCCCCCCCCCTCTTCCTCCATATATACAGCCCTTAGGGCACCGTTTAGACCTGGGGTTTTGTTTAGATTAAAAGTTCGCCATAGCTGCAACTTCGCGTACTTCGTTTGTGTTCAACGACCAGACAAAGGGGTCACAGAACCCCACCTTGATCAATAAAGCTTTCATCTTATATTCGCAATATCCAGATTGCAATCTCGGTTCTTGCTGTTCTTCGTTTGCTCGCAGGAAACAGCCCTCGTGGTCGTTGATCGTGTCCGGCGTGGTCAATAACCCTCGGAAGTTGGTTTAGCGATTGCTAAGGCGCGATGTCTCGCACGTTCGTAGTCGGATCGTCAAGGTCGACTCCCACAGAAACGATAGCCACCATCTCATCGAAACATCGGGACACCCTCGCCTCTATCAGTAGCAGTAGGGGCTGTGGGTGTAACAATGGTATTGATGTCCTCATCAATTCACGAGACATGGCTACTACCTCATTCAGAAACTCTGTGTGTGATCAGGTGCATGGAGGAGAGCCACGGTACAACTACATACAAGAGCCAAGATGGCGAGGCCCCCAAGCGTGATGGAGAAGAAGAAGAGCTGCTTTGGAAGCTACAGGCGTCGGACGATCGACCTCGTCCGGATGTCCGACCCCGTCTGGACGTCCGACGAGTCCCAGGACACGGACGACCGAGCTCTTCGGACGTCCGGTACCAGACCACCTGATCCAAATCTACGGACGTCCGAGGCGGACCGGACGACTGGGCGACAAGCATCCGAGCCGAATCTACGGACGACCGGCCCTCTCCGGACGTCCAACACATCCACGACCGAGCCAAATCTTCGGACGTCCGAGCCCTGCCGGATGTCCGGGCCGTCCCGAGCCTCCGGACGTCCGGCACCTGAGTGCCCGCGCCCGCGGGCTGGAGCCCTTGTACATCTTCACTTTGCCCCCATTTGCACTAAGACTATAAATAGACCTCCTCCTCCTCCTAGTTAGGGTTAGGATTGGTTTAGCTCATTTTTGTGTGAGAGCCTTGCTCATCCACTTGGTTACTTATCCTCGGAGCTCAGGACCTCTTCGGAGAAGATCCCCCAAGTGGATTCAAGACCCCTTCAAGGGAAGACAATCAAGACCTCCTCACGGAGAAGAACGGCTACTCGTGTATCTTTCCTTTGTTGATTTTGAATCTTGTGCTACCTTATGTGTTCGGTGATCTAGCCCTTGTGTGATCGATTACTTGTCGGTTTAGTGATTCTCTGCCTTCCCGTGTTTTCCTTTTGTGTTTTCCCCGCGTTCCTCGTGTTCCCCCATAGGGATCCTCTCCAAACATGAAAGATCGGCCCCTAGGGTTCCGCCCTACATCACTACGGTTCTCCCATCGGCCGTAGACGAGATTGGATTCACACCAGAGTGCCCATCTGCACCGTCTACGGTGTTACTCTTCAGACGGCAAAGTCCTTAATAAAGAGACGAGGCTCTGATACCAATTGAAAAGATCGATATAGTTGACTAGAGGGGGGGGGGGTGAATAGGCAACTAACAATTTTCAGCTTTTCTTTACCACATTAAAATTTGCAACAAAATAGATTGTCTAGATATGCAACTAGGTGAGCAACCTATATGATGCAACAACAACAAGCACACAAGCAAGGAAGGGATATAACACAAATAAGCTTGCACAAGTAAAGGCACGAGATAACCAAGAGTGGAGCCGGTGAAAACGAGGATGTGTTACCGAAGTTCCTTCCTTTTGAGGGGAAGTACGTCTCCGTTGGAGCGGTGTGGAGGCACAATGCTCCCCAAGAAGCCACTAGGGCCACCGTAATCTCCTCACGCCCTCACACAATGCGAGATGCCGTGATTCCACTATTGGTGCCCTTGAAGGAGGCAACCGGACCTTTACAAACAAGGTTGAGTGATGCGGAGCATCCCACGTTCATCACCATGTACACTCCGACTACTCTCCAAACCCCAAGTGGACATATGACGAGACCTCGAACATACGCCATTGGACACAAGGTGAACTCGCTTCTCTCTGAATCGTCACTTTCCACATGTGAGACATGGCTACTACCTCAAACGTGTGTGCTATGCATGTCCAGGAACCAAGAGGAAGGCAATGGAACAGCTACGAGCATTGGACCAGACGGGAGGACACCAAGTACAAGGACCAAGAGAGGAAGCTGGCGAAGCTTACAGCTGGCCGACGTCCGACCAGGACCGACGTCCGACGACTCCTCGAGTTCGGACGACCGCCCCCTCCGGACGCCCATGCCAGCGACCACCGAACCAAATCTGCGGACGTCAAGAAGATCACCGGACGTCCGGGACCCCGCAGCCTCCGGACGACCGACACCTCCGGACATCCGGATCAAGCATGCCCGAAGCGAATCTACGGACGTCTCAAGAGCACCGACGTCCGGACCTTCCTGAGCCTCCGGACGACCGGAACCCTCCGGACGTCCGACGCTGTCTGCAAGACAAGTGTGTTGGGCATTGCCCATGTACCCCTTCACTTACCTCTTCGTGGCCCATGACTATATATACTCCTCCACCTCCTCCTAGTTAAGGTTAGCGTTGATTTAGCTCATTAGATAGAGCTTCGCTCATCCATACCGGATCTACTCCACGAGAGAGACCGCGGCCCCTCTTCGGAGACGATCCACCTTGGATTCAAGACCTCCCTTTGCGGAGAAGACCATCTTCAAGACCTCCCTTTGCGGAGAAGACCATCTTCAAGACCTCCTCACGGAGAAGAACGGCTACCGTTTGTATCGTCCTTTGTTGACCTTGAATCACGTATCTCCCTTTGTGTTCTTTGATCTAGCATTTGTGTGACTGATTCCTTGTTGGTTGAGTGTTTTCCCTCGTTCCTCCCCGTGATTTCCTCGTGTTCTTCCGCTCGTTCTTCGTGATTTCCCCGTAGGATCCGCTCCAACGTGAAAGATCATCCACGTAGGGTTCCGCCCTACATCATATGGTATCATGAGCCATGTTGATCACGATTTGTAGCCCCTACCCCGTGTTTTCTAGCTTGATTTTGTTGTGTTCTTGCCTAAATCCGAAAATCCCCACCAAAAATAGCCCCAAAATTTTTTGTGATTTGTTTGTTTGATGATGTTTTGTTGATTTTGATCCATGGATTTGCTTGGTTTCGAGTGGATCTAGCATTTCCCCAAGTTTCCCCATCTTTCATCCACGAAATCTCTTCAATTTTGACCCCAAAATCCCAAAATTCCGCTCAAAATTGCGTCCCGGATCTCAATTTTCGCGTTGACCCCGACCCACCGGACGACTGGAGTTTTACGGACGTCCGGAGCCCCTAGAACGGCCAGACGTCCGACCTTTTCCGGACGACCGGAACCCCTAACCCGAACTGAATTTACGGATGTCCGACCTTTTACGGACGTCCGTAACCTGTAGTTTCAGACTTCGGCTGATTCTTGTTTCGGCCGTAACTAATTCACCCGAACTCCGATTTTGACGTTCTTTAGCTCGTTTTGAAGCTATTGACATCCCCCTTCCAACAAAAATACCACCAACACAATTTGACTCCATCAAATGTTTGAAAATTTGGCAAGTTTGCCTAGGCCCTCCACCATATCATCCGCATAGCCTCCACCGACTTCCGCAACCTAACCAATTTTGTTCCTCATGGTTGTTTGAGTAGTGATTCGAGTCTCCTAAGGTGTTTCGGCTACTTAGGGACGATTGCTTCTTCATCAACCACCACCACCACTTCCACATAACCTTGCCCACCATACACTTCAACCACCTCAACTTAACCCAATAGTTGTTTGAGCTTTTTCGAGTTGTGGCTTGTGTCTCCTAAGGTGTTTCGGCTACTTAGGGACGGCAACTTCAACTCCGACACGTGTATAGCCCGTCATTCCACTTCCGCATTGCCAAGTGCAAACCACCACCGCATTCCCGCTACCACCATTTTGACATTTGACGTTTGAGATTTTGAGTTCGCGGTTTTCCGCTTCCTAAGGTGTTTCGGCTAATTAGGGACGAGTCTCCATCATCTTGGTATCTACATCAAGAACACCGCTACTCATCATCGCCGGACGGTAACCTCCATATCATCTTGGTATCGTGGTATCCCTCCATTGTATATTCACCTTGCCATTGCATTGTTAACCCCTAGCCTTACTTTTTTTATGCTTTGCCTATCGAGACTAGCCATTTGAGTATTGCCGGCAACGTTACTTGTGCACATTAGTGATCATACCTTCCATTACATACCATACCATATCATATTGGTATCATATCATCCATTGTATCTCAAGTTTGTTCCCGCATATACACAATTGCTATCTTGGTTTGTGCATTGTGCAAAAGTGACCATACATAGAAAAAAAGAAAAAGAGAATAAGCTTTTAAGCAAAAGAGAGTGAGCAAAGAGCTTGTAAGCAATAGCCATAGCATCAAATATATCATATGATATCATACTTGATCATCTTGGATCATTGTGTGAGGAACACCGGGAACCATACATACATAGCATACTTGGGATATAGAGTTTATCCATTTTGCATCTTATAGGTTGTCCACAAGTGTCGTATCCGCCTATTGAGCAATCGTGCTAGCGTCTCTCTTGAGTTGTGCAACACGAGCATTTTGGTGGATTCCACATTTTGAGCTCATTCCTTGGTTGCACGGCCCCATTTATCTATCCGTGTGTGTGTGTTTCCGTGTGCCACATATTGCTATTGGTCTACTTGTTTCGCTTGCGAATTTGTGAATCTCTTTCAACATTATTGACTCTTGCTAACATTTTGCATTAAATTTTTGTGCCACTATCCTCACCGAGCTCCTCCATAAGCTTTACTTGTGTAGGTGTGAGAAACGACAAGGATTGGTACCAATAGTGCTATTTCATTGTCCGCATTTGAGTGAACTTGATTCATTGTCAACATCGGTCAAGGTACATTGGTATAAGTTCTTCTCTTTCTCCCACTCATATTTGCTTGAGTCTTGTGATGGATAGGCAAGGCATTTCATCTCCGGTCTTCGACAACAACGACGGCGTGAACAACTACATCACCAAAGCGTCTCTCTTCGATCTACAACAACAAGTGCAAAGCACACAATCAAGATTGCGAGAGCGCATCGAGAACATCTCCATCGACATTCATCACTCCGAAGCAAGGAGAAGGGACTACTTCGATAAGAAGCTTGCCGCACATAAAGAGGAGCAAGATGCAAGGATGGAGGAGATTCGGGCCTTGATCAAGTCTTCTTCACCTTCTTCATCTTCAAGGCGGCGACGTTCAAGCCACAAGTCTTCGGAGCGCCCAAGCGATGCAAGCGCAAATCGTCCTCGTCCACATCTACATGGCGACCACCATCACGTTCGTGATCAACATCGTCATGAAGGGCAAGTCACCTCCAAGCATCATGTGCACGACGACGATGAACGACATCTACTACGAGCCCAAGTGCGACAACGACACCATCATCATGAAGATGCTCAACAAGCGCAAAGGCACAAGTCCCAACATGCCCTACTTCACGCCAAGTCCAAGCTTCAAGAGCACAAAAGAAGATCGCGAGACGACCACCACCAAGATGGCGCTATGGCTACATCAACCACTTCGGCATCTTCGCCAAGTGTTCTCAAGGCATCTTCGCTTTTGGACG
>JAHIAM010000147.1:0-38426 GCA_021605205.1 Aegilops longissima | reverse complement strand
AATCAGCATAGCCAAGGATTCTTTAAGACGCCTCGCCACCATCGAATCGACCGTGAATGGGCGGACCACAAACGTTGAACCCCAATCTCAAATCATACATCCGCGGAAAGAATATCCCAAGCTACTAGAATTTACCTATAAACTCCCCAAACTTTTGGTTATGAACGTTTGGGGAAAGGGACACAAAATATATCACCCAAACTAACAATACCTAGATCCAAAAGATCCATCCCAACACATAACCAAGAAATCCTCGAAATCGGGTATCCCTTAAAACATCCGTTATACAAGTCATGGCAATATTCCCCACTCGCCACAAGAGGGCTATCGGGTTATCTCACCAACAACTGAAAAAGAGATTTATGTCGGCAAAACTCGTATTCCAGAATCAACGATAAAATTGTGACGACAACACCGGAGCTCAACTCCCTGACACCGCCACAACCCCTAAATGTCGAGGCACCAAGAACAATGTTCTCGCCACAAACCATCGGAACGATTCCAAGATACCCACGGATCCTAAAAAATTTTAGTGAAATTTGAGAAGAGAAGAGTCAAAACTCTCCGAGATCACAGAGCGTGAAGGGACCGAGGAGTAAAAAGAATCCTACTCCGATATATAAATCCTAAGACTCAAAACATTTTTCCATTCTAGACTCAACAACGCCGAAACAATCAGTAGGGGTTTAAGTCAAGGCTCGAACCAACTTGAACCCGGGGTTTATATCTCCCACGTCGAGGCACGACTTAGAGGCATAACCGCATTGAAAGCAATGTCGCAAGTGAGGTAATCTTCACACAACCCATGTAATAATTTAAGGGAAAGGTACATAGTTGGCTTACAACGCCACCCACAAGCATAATTAAACATACATCATTCAGAGTACCTCAAGGTCCCACTACGGAACCAAAATAAAGAAGATACCCAATGCAACACAGATCCCCGAATCGCCCCAACGGGCACCACTATCGATCATCCGAAACGACATAGTAACACCACGCCTCGCCGAACTCCCACTTGAGCTCTGGAATCACCTGACCGCCTCACGGAACTCGCAACTGTTTGAAGAACTGAGTCACGGACTCAGAATCTCACACCCGAGATCAAGCTATTTAAGCTTTAGGAGGACAAGGTATAAAGTGGAGGGCGGACTAGCATATTTGGTGGCTACATCGCAAAAGAGAGCGAAAGAAGCGCCGGCGGAAACTAATAGGATCAAGAAGTGATCCAACTACTTACGCCGACATAACTCCAACACAGTTCACTTTGGACCCGAGAAGAGACCATCACTTACACACGCGTTGTGTGTATTTTATTGGATCAACTTTGGGTTTCTACAACCGACATTAACAAATTCCATCTGCTTCAAATCGGCACGGCTTTCAAAGATATTACCCCCGGGTGTCCCAACTTAGCCCATTATAAGCCTCACCAACGGGATTATTCTTCACCGGAAGACCCGATCAATCTCGAACCCTACAAGACATTTACAAAGAATAAAACAAGACCAAAGAAGCCCCCGGGCCGACAATCCCGATAGGAGCTGCACATATCTCGCTCGTGGCACATCCGATGAGAAGTACGGAAAACCAACCTCAAGTTGCCCTAAGGTGGCTCCAAAGGGCGGTTTGGGCCAAACAAGGAGCACCGGGTCCGGGGTTAAATAAAGATGACCCGGCTCGGAAACCCGGGGAAAAGGCTTAGGTGGTTAAAACCAATGTTGGGCCTTGCGGACGAAGTCTTATTCAAAGCGAATGTCAAGGGGGTCCCATAAATCACCCAACCGTAAGGAACGCAAAATCAAGGAACATAACACCTATGACGGAAACTAGGTGGCAAGAGGAACAAAACATGCATAAGGCCGAGCCTTCCACCCTTTACCAAGTATATAGATGTATTAATTAAAGTAATATTGTGATATCCCCAAAAGTAAACATGTTCCAACAAGGAACAACATCTCCATGTTCCAACAAGGAACAAACTTCAGTTACCCCAACTAGCAACGCTATAAGAGGGCTGAGCAAAGGTAAATAGCCAAACAACGGTTTGCTAGGAAAGGATGGTTAGAGGCTGACATGGCAATATGGGTGGCATGATATAGCAAGTGGTAGGCATCGCAATAGGCATAGCAAAAGAGCCAGCAACTAGCATAGCAAAATAGAAGTGATTAGGGTATGGTCATCTTGCTCCAATGTTCTCGTGAGTTGTCGAAAGCTTGATCCTCAAAAGCTCTCAACAGGCCCTGCTCACGACTCGCCTCCCGACTCTACCCAAAGCAACAACACAAACAAAGGAACCTAATAAATCACGGTGCAATGCACAATCAACATGATGCAAAACATGACATGATATGCATGATGCGATGCAATGCTTTGGACCGAAGGAAATGATGAACCAGGCATCAACTTGGCAAACCAAGCATGCCACTGAAAGATGAGATTTTGTTGAAATCGATATAAAGATCACCGAATCGGATGCACGGTTTGGAAATGGCAAGAAAACAAGAATGGCGAAATCTGCCATTAACAGCATGATGCCACTTTGCAACAAAAATTAAGCTACTGCACCCAAACGTAACAACAAAAATGGCAGTGATCTACATGATGCCCAAAAAGATGAGCACTGAGCTACGGCTAGTTCACATCATAACAGGTTCAAACAAGCATGGCAAAAGAGCAAAATAATCAGGGACATGGAAAAACAGTAACAGGTTGCAATGTTCAGAGCATCAAAACTACATGCTACAGGAACTTAAAATAGCAAAACATGGCATGGCATGAATCTACTCAAAGATATTACAAAAGTCCCTTACTGACCATAAGCCAAAAGGACTAGAAAATATAGTAACACCCATGTCAATATTGAAAGTCTTGTTAACAGATTCAGCAACTTGACATGTCAAAACTGATAACGAGACATGTTAAAAGCTCAATGCACCATTAAGACCTCAAATGATAAACTAACATAATACATCAAGAAGACAACATAGAAGACATCCATGGCAAGAACACTAAATAGCATATATGGATCAACCAAACAATCTAGGCAAAATTGAATAACAGACAATCTGCCAGGAATCATTTGATAGCAAAAGTAGAGCTCGATTGACTCAAGCTATGGCATCCCATAATTGCAAACAAAGGCATGGATGGATAGAGCAAGTCATGCTTTACAAAACACCCTTACTGAAGTATCTCAAAATATGCATAGATCTCTGGTATCATCAACAAACATGGCATCAAAATCAGCTAAAACAGGGCTGAAATCAGCAACATTAGGACACCTACTTTGCATGCTTGTGCTAGTCACCACATAGATCACAAAAATACATGGCAATACCACTGGAAAGATGACATGGCATTTTACAAAACTCATGTAGGAACAATTCATAGGGTACATATTAATCATAGCAAAAATACAAAAGTGCAACTCCGATAAAATCAGAAACTATCAGCACTTCACTCTTCCAACAGCATTTCGGGCATCAAGATGAGCTCAAATGAAAATGATGCAATTTGAAATGATCTACTCTTCGAGACGAACATTTTGACATATTATACGGAAAATGGATCTACGGATGAAGAATAGCAGATGAAAATTGCCCAAAATTACATGAGAATAAGGACTTAGATGAAATTTTAGGTCAACCCATCTAGGGTTGCCGGAACCCAGGCGGGCGCCGGGAAAGGGGTGGGGGAGCTCAACTCCCGGACACCGCCACAACCCCTAAATGTCGAGGCACCAAGAACAATGTTCTCGCCACAAAACCATCGAACGATTCCAAGATACCCACGTGATCCTAAAAAAATTTAGTGAAATTTGAGAAGAGAAGAGTCAAAACTCTACGTCAGATACCTCACCAGAGCGACGTTGGACCGAGGAGTAAAAGAATCCTACTCCGATATATAATCCTAAGACTCAAAACATTTTCCATTCTAGACTCAACAACGCCAAAGAACAATCAAGTAGGGGGCCTTGTGGAAGGCTCGATTACCAACTTGAACGCCTGACGCGTTATATCTCCCACGTGTCGGCACCACTTAGAGGCATAACCGCATTGAAAGCAATGTCGCAAGTGAGGTAATCTTCACACAACCCATGTAATACATAAGGAAAAGAGATACATAGTTGGCTTACAATCGCCACTTCACACAATACATGAGTAAAACATTACATCACATGATACAATCAAGGTCCCACTACGGAACCAAAATAAAAGAAGACTACCCCAAATGCTACGATCCTCGATCGCCCCAACTGGGCTCCACCATCGATCAACTGAAACGACAACACAAAGAACAAGATCTTCATCGAGCCTCCTTGAGCTCGGGTCCATCACCGCACGGTTTCATCGGCACTGCAAACTGGTTTTGAAGTATCTGTGAGTCACGGGACTCAGCAATCTCACACCCGTAGATCAAGACTATTTAAGCTTAAAGGTAGGACAGTAGTGAGGTGGAGCTGCAGAAGTTTACCAGCATATATGGTGGCTAACATACGCAAAAGAGAGCGGAAGAGAAGGCAAAGCACGGTCGAACAACTATGATCAAGAAGTGATCCTGAACCCTACTTACGCCAAACATAACTCCAAACCGTGTTCTCCTTCTCGATCAACCAGAAAGAGACACTCACGTTACACACACGGTTGGTGTATTTTAATTAAGATCAACTTCGGTTTTCTACAACCGACATTAACAAATTCCCATCTGCCACATAATCTGGCACGGCTTTCGAAAGTTCAAACCCCGCAGGGTGTCCTAACTTAGCCCATGATAAGCTCGATCAACGAATGAATAGATCTTCCCTGAAGCCCGATCACCTCGAATCCCTGCCACAAGACATTTCACAGCAATAAAACAAGTCCAAGAAGACCTCCCGCGCAGTCGACACCCTCGATAGTAGCCGCACAGATCTCGCCCTCAGCCACTAATCGGATGAGCAAGACGACAGAACCGACGACACCCAAGTTGCCCTAAGGCACCGCAGTGGTTTCTAGTTTGGACCAACACTTAGACAAGCATTGGCCCGGGTTAATGAAGATGACCCTTGAGAGCGCGAATCCCAAGGGAAAAAGGCTAGGAGAGGCAAATGTAAAACCAATGTTGGGCCTTGCCGAAAAGTCTTATTCAAAGCGAACCGCAAGGGGTCCCATAAATCCCGACCGCGTTAGGGACGCAAAAACCGAACATAACACCGATATGACGGAAACTAGGGCGGCAAGAGTGGAACAAAACACTGCATAAGGCCGAGCCTTCCACCCTTTACCAAGTATATAGATGCATTAATTAAATAAGATATATTGTGATATCCTAACATGAAACATGTTCCAACAAGGAACAACATCTCCATGTTCCAACAAGGAACAAACTTCCTTCACCGCAACTAACAACGCTATAAGAGGGGCTGAGCAAAGGTAACATAGCCAAACAACGGTTTGCTAGGAAGGCAAAGGTTAGAGGTTCATGGCAATTTGGGATGGCTTGATATAGCAAGTGATAGGCATCGAGCATAGGCATAGCAAAAGAATGAGCATCTAGCAAGCAAAGATAGAAGTGATTTCGAGGGTATGGTCATCTTGCCCGAAATCCCGCAAGGAAGAAGAATGAATCCATGAAGAAGACACAACGGAAGTAGTCGAACTAATCCTCACAATCGCAACACAGCAAACTGAGAAGCAACAACGTGAAAAGAAACAAATAACATGATAAATGCACAAGCATAAGCATGGCATGAGGTCAATCAAGTATGACATGTCCGTAAGATGAAAGCTTAAATGAGGCCGAAGCAAATAAAACAACAATTCGGAAAATCCCCATGAGCAATATTTAGATTCGGTCCTGATCTGCCCTAAACACAATTTTAGAGTTGTTAAACAGCAACATAAAGTGGACCATGTTAATCTAGGCATTTTTCCACCCCATTTACATATAAAGAACATTTAAACCGAAGTTACTGTTATTTAGTTATGAAATAAATCATTTTAACATGGCATAAATGCAAAATAAATAAACAGCATTTTAACTATTTTAAACATGGATGAAAATGGCATATTATGAAACTATACAAAATTCGAGCAAGTTTCATATACAAAACATTTTAATCCGATGCACCATTTGGAAGTTATTAAATGCATGATCTAGGGGACTATTCTCAGAAACGGTAAAACCTCGGATAATAGATAAATTGCACGGTAAAAAAACCAAAGCGGGCCGAATCTGGCTAGCCCAACAGAGAGGGGCTGGGGAGCCACCAGCCTCATGGGCCTACGGAGGAGGGAGGCCGCAGTAGGCGCTGGCCTGGGCCGGCCGGCCTGGCCCTGGTCAGGCTCACGCTGTGGCCTTGCCGAGCGACGCGCCGGGCTGTTGCCGTTCGGCGGGCAGGGCGATGGAGATGGAAGGGGGCGCGGGGCCTGGTGGGAGGGAAGGCGGCGGGCGCCGGGCCAAGCAGCAGGTCGGGCGGGAACCCAGATCCGGCCGGGCGCTGGATCCGGCAACGCCGACGAGGGCGGAGTCGGGAGGCACGGTTCACCCATGGCGACCAAGGACAGAGAGAGACGGAGGAGAAGAGAGAGAGACACGGAGAGAGAGAGAGCAAGGTGGAGGAGCAGACGGGTCGCGAACTTATCTCCCATGAGGCGGCGCAGATGGCTGCCGGGCGCGGCGAAGCCTCCCGATCCCATCGGGATCGAGCGGAAGGGCGCGAGGTGGAAGGAGCGGGCGTCGGTCGCTGGGCGGCGGCGGGCGCGGCTGCTCAGATCGGGCCCCAAGGGTCACAGATGGGCTCCCATGGCTCCCATGGCTGGGCGCAGGGAGGCCAGTGGCGCCACGGAGAGGCCGAGGGCGTGGTGTGGCGGCGCAGCCAATGGCGCGACAAGTGGCACTGAAAGGTGGTCAAGGCCGGAAATGGAGGAGAGGAGGCGGAGGCGGCTGGCCGAGGATTGGGGAGGCGCGGAAATCAAGGAGGAGGTAGGTGCCTGCCCGAAGGGAGGGGGTTTTAAAGAAAGAGGGCTAGGGCTTAGGGTTTGAGGGTTAGAGGGTTGAGGCCCATCGCGATCCCATCGTGAAAAAGAGGGGTTTTAGGTGAGCTGGGTGGTGGCTGTGTGAATGCCTCGCTGAGAAGAGAGAGGAACAGCGACCGGATCTGCTTCCTGAGACCAAACGTCCATTTAATATACCGCTATATCGCTAGTAGGTTTAACGGTTAGCTATCAAATGACTAATGCATTTAAAACTTGGCAGCGGCCTGTCTACACTATAATAAGACCGCACGACAAGTTGCAACCCATTCGAGAACATTTTTATGCCACTTATAAAATAATATTTCGGAGGTATATGCCGGCAAGTGTATCCGACTCGAACGACAACGAGAGAACCTGACGAACACGAACGGATGCAAGTTTTGAAAACATGCGGATGAAATGCGATGACATGAGATGAGATGCAAGACAAGAACAAAATGCAAAACAATGCATAAAAACCCAACCACGAAGGAAATAATAAATCACATCTCCTAAAAGGCAAGAGTCGGAGTTACTTAATATGGAAAGTTGTATCCGGGTGTTACAGGAGCCCCTCCCACCCACCAAGGAAGATTTATGTTCAAGGCCGGCGACGACGCCTGGTGAGCGAAGCATGTCTGCATATACAGAAGCTGATGTTCGCTACCGGGTGATAAAGAACTGAGGGTGGCCCCTAACCGATCAACCTCTGGGGGGAGCCTGTGAGCCAATGTCCGGCTCATCACAACCCCTCGAGTACATACAGGGGCTGGGCATCTGGAGCTATGCCCTGGTCGCCTGCACGCACGCCACCCAGCCAGCTCCCCCGACGCCATCGGGTTTTTGTAAAGGCCCAGAGCTCGAAGAAGACACCGTGGGAAGCTGCCATGCTTTGGGAAAGGCCTGGAAAGATGAAGAAGGCGAATCATCAGGAAGGCTATGCTTTTGGAAAAGGCCTGTGAGCTCACAAGAAGGCTAACGCTCGGAAGCTCATTTTCCAGAAAGGCCCAGAGCTCGCGGAAGAAGGCGAAGCTCGTAGCGTTGCAGGCTTTTTGAAAAAGGGCCCAGCTCGAAGAAGGCTAACGCCTGTGACGCCATTTTTCTCGAGAAAGGCCCGTAGCCTGTGAAGAAGGCGAACGCCAGAAGCGCTATGTTTTGGAAACGCTGCGCCTGCAGCTCGTGAAGAAGGCGAACGCCAAAGGAAGCGTATGCTAGGAAAAAGGCCCTGAGCCTGCGAAGAGAGTGAACGCCAGAAGCCCATTTTCCGAGAAAGGCTCGAGCTCGTGAAGAAGGCTAATGCCTATGAAGCCGGGCCACTGCGACACTCTCACGAATAGTGAGTTGGGGCTGACACGCCTCGATTCTCGAGCGCCGCCTCGTGCACCGGGCTCCTCCCACGCCAGCTGGCAGCACTTAGTGCACGCTGGTGAGAAGACGCCGAAGACTAATGTGTCTGACGCGATTTTTTTTTTCATTTGCTTTCTGCAGTTGGCTTGTTCATCCCCATTTGAGTTTTATTGGAGTGGCTGCATCTTTGACTTCAGTGACTCTTGCTTTTCGCCTCCCACTACACTTCATGAGTTCATGAGCAACGCAGTACCCTCAAGAGAGTTTTCGCCTCTCTGTTTGAGGCTTCCCTCAACCAAATCTGCTACGGAGCATCCTCCACCCGTGCCCCACGGGCACCGCGACAACACAGGTCCGGGTCGGTCGCCCTACGACCGAGGCCCTGGGTTACCACTCCCGACTAATCTTTGTAGGGCATAGTTGCTCGACGAGGCCTCGGCCTTGAGGCGAGGATCGCACAGTCGCCCCCAAGCTAAGTAATTTCACTACAGCACGCGGCACGTAAGCCTAATATAAAATAGCGGAAAACAAGATGATAATTAATGATAGTCCAAGATGCCGCTGGGACCTACACTATCTCTTTGCGCAGAAAAGGAAAAGAATGAAATACCGCGACCGCCTAACACCAACCTCGCGGCAGAGATTCTAACTGCCTTCGAGTTCAGCGGACTTCTCTCGCTTCACCGAGGCGCGACGGCGGTGTAATTCGCCACTCCACCAGCGGCGCGGCGGCGCGGGAGGCTGGTCGCGCCATTACCGAGGAGCCGCCACCAAGAAGAGTCGCCAAAGCTCGATGAACTCGAACGCCAACCACGCTGCTGTCGCCTTCATCGCCGCCATGTGGCTATGCCCACGCCGCGTCGCCGCCCCGTGGCAGCACCCAGCGCCATAATATCTTTCCCCGAACACCCTCACCAGAGGGTGGCATCGCCGGACCAGCGTGGTACCGGTTGCACTACGCTGGGCTGGCAAACGCTGCTCGCCGCTGGTCGTAGGCCACGCCCCGCCGCAGAGACTCTAGCGGCTCCACGAGGCCCGGCCAAAAGAATCGTCCCGCCGAAGCCGAGGCCGCCCGGGCACCAGCCGGTTCACCTAGGAGGAAGCGAGGAAGGAGTTGTGCCTGTCGGGCCCGCCGACACACACCAATCTCCCAGAGCACCTCTAATGAAAGTGGAAGGCTGACCTAGGGTCGCAAGGGTCAGAAGCGCCGCCCCCATCAACGGCTTGCCACCATCACCGCGGAGATCACATCCACGATCGTGAGGAGCTACTACTGGAGCTACAGGTGCTTATGAGACTGGGCCGACCGCTGCTGGGCGGAGCGAAGTCAGTTCACCGGGCGGGCCTTTTCCTCAAGGGGCCGAGAACCTCTTGGCGGAGCCATGGAGAAGCAAGAAGGGGACTAGAAGGGCACGCGCTGCTCAGACTTATAGCCGGGAAAGCCAACCACGGCCTCCACGATCGCAGTAATCATGACCCGCTTGCACATGCAGGACTTGTTAATTGCAGGGCTGCCGAGGCATCATAAAGCATAGGCTTCACACCAATCAATCACACGCCACGCCACAGAGGCTGTTACCCACGGCGACTCCTGCCCTTCGCTTCGCTTCAGCCAAACCAGCGCGCTTTGGGCCCGAGGCTACTGCCTGCTCAGAACGGGGTACTCAGACTTGCTCGCCGCGCCTCACAAGGCACTCAAGGTGGCCCAGTTCGCCAATCTTCATCAAGACTGCCGATTTCCCGGGTTCCCGACTCCTTGAGATTCTCACCGGGTGCGTAAGGAGATCTCACCTCTACCTACTGCACTCCCCGCCACGCTGATCTAAAACTACAAAAGGAACAACACAAGAGACACAAGGTTTATACTAGTTCGGCCACTGTGGTGTAATACCTACCTAGTTTGTGGTGTGGTGGATTACCCTTGGCATGGTGATGAACACATAAGAACAGCCTCTGAGGGTCTGCTCTTGGCCGGGCGATGAACTGCTTTGAGGAGTTCAACAGCCCCCTCTTACTCTCTTGATTCAAGATTGCTTGATCCTTCCACTGTGTGTTGCTAGTCCTATTTATAGGAAGGCTCCGGCCTCTTCCCAAATATTGAGCGGGAAGGGCGCCAACAATTGGCCATTTTGAAGGGGAACATCTGGTACACTTATCCGACTCAGTTGGTACTCACCGTCAAAGGCTCTCCGTGGTGACGCCGGCTTGGGCTCCATAATGACTTCCTGTCTGGGCTGGTCTTGGTCTTGTTGCACCGAAATGGACGCTTTTGCTTGATGCTCTCGCCTCCTCATCTGCTTTTGCCCTTTGCACAAAGAGGAAAGGAGGACACTGGCGGTTGCGCTTCTCACCGGGCGCCTCTGGTTGTCATGGTTGCGCCATGGGCACACCGGAGGTACCCGCCTTGATCTCTCCGCCTCCACGCGAGCCACTGATGAGGTCAAGTGCCCGAGGAAGCTCCCTGTCATTCCGCCTCATGAGGCTTGGCTCCTCATGGGACTTGAGCTTGTGTTGATGAAGATGGGCCATGATGGACCCCCTGAGCCACGCCGCAGGGCCGCTGTGCAGGCAACTGGGGACCCCTGCCTGTAATCGACAAGAGCCCCCGGCCTGGGCGCGCTTGGCCCGAAAGCAGAGGCAACGGGGCAAGCGGTTACCAGGGCCCTAATAGCATGCGGCTTGGGCGCCAGGTGGCGACATTGATTGGACGCGGTGTTTAGCAACCGCTGAAGTTGATAAAGGAGCGGTGTCTCGCCAGTTTTGCTTCCCTTGCTTTCCGTTATCGCTCAGATCCCTTTGGCGCCTCCTTCCGCCCGAATCTTCAGATCCACTCGACCGCAGCCCTAGCAAGGCATGGCGCCGCTGCACTTTGCCGAGCTTGGTACTCGCCGTCTCGACTCGCCAACGTGTTGAGGCAAGCCTTCCCGGGTGCGCCAGATGGTGGCGGCCTCAGGCATCGACGGGCGGCGGTGTTCAAGGCTGGCCCCGCCCCGAGGGACAAAGGAGCACCTTCTATCCGCTTTGTAAGCCCATTGTTGCCGGTCCGATGCCTCCTTTTCCGAGTTCTTCTCTCGCTCCTCCGCCATTACTGCAGCAAGCTCGTGATCTCCACCCCAACTCTGTTCTCCTTCCGCGATCTTCGCCACTATTGTGAGGCTCACGCTGGGGAGCCTCAAGGGCCCCTGCGCCACTATTCCTCCTGACCTCTGGTTCCATCTTCGCATGTGCGAGCTTCTGTCACAGACGGTAGCTCCATCGCCATTTCAACCCGGAAGAGGATTGATGGCTTCAGAGCAAGTGGGTCTTGTAGATGTTGTGCGGATCCACCCTAGGCTAATCTTGCCCACGGAGCACCCCACGACCACGATTGGTCTCGAGTGGAGTCAGGACCTCGCCGCGAGGCCGGTGTTGGAGAAGATGGATGGATCTCAGGCAGGCCAGCATGGCGGCGCGGTTGACCGGGCGCTGCCGCCGAGGGAATTCCTGAGCACCACTGGCTCTGCTTCACGGGTACCCACTTCGGCTGTGGAGGCCCCACCTCAGCCCTCTGCTGGCCTTGGCCGATAAGACTGCTGCGGTTCTCCATTCTTGGTCTGAAGGCGACGTGAGATGTTGGAGGGCGCCCACGCCCCTGTTCCGGACACCGGGAGCAGGTAGGGAGTCCATGCCAGATTCAACGGGACGTGCCCGGGAGGTTCCCAAGGACCCGGTGGACGGTCCTCCGCGACTCCAGCCAAGAGAAGGGAGAAGGGGAGCGGAAGGAGGCCGACTGAGGCGATCGACAGAGAGTCGAGGGCCTCCCCGATGCAAGTCCCGCTGCTCTCCGCCTCACCGAGCAATGACGATGACGAGGATGATGACGAAGCAGTATGGCGGAGCTTGCCTCGATCCTCCAAGAAGGATAGGACCGGCTGATCCCTCATGGTCTTCCCGCCCCAGGCGATCCGCAGTGCGCCTCCTACTCTAAGCTCCTTGAGGCTGATCATTGCAGCCGGCTCGGGCTTCAAGTATACGGAGGTAGCCGAGCTCATGAAAGCGCACCACAGAAGTGCTCGATTCCTATCTTATTTCTTGTTTTGTCGCCGGGCTTGACATCTCAGATCTTTGGCCAGGCTGGCGCCATGCAAAGAAAACGGAAGGATCTCCAGAGGTTCTGTCTGGGCAGCGCCTGGGCGAGAGAAGGTGACCTGCAATGCACGGGCCTCCTGCCCGGCCGCCCTCACGAGGCCTGGCTGAGCCGGGCCGGGCGAGCCAGCCCCACGGCCCAAGCGCCCCCGAGGTGCCCTTGCCTGATGCTGCCACCACAGCCAAGCAGCAGTTCGGCCAGATATCGTGGTCACACGCCTTTCTCCTCCTACCCCACCGA
The DNA here is from genome assembly GCA_021605205.1 of Aegilops longissima. Taxonomy (NCBI): domain Eukaryota; kingdom Viridiplantae; phylum Streptophyta; class Magnoliopsida; order Poales; family Poaceae; genus Aegilops; species Aegilops longissima. The sequence goes on along the minus strand of JAHIAM010000147.1, from coordinate 25,715 downwards.
TCGCTGTCTCGCGATTCTCCTACTGCTCGATCGTGGCTGGCCAACTGGACCTGCTACGCAAGATCTTTGGGCGCCGACTGCCTAGTGGCCGGGCGCTTGAGCTGGCTTCGGCTGGGTTCGCCTGACACTGGACTGGAGGCGCTGGTCCAGGCCTCGACGGCTTGGCACGAGGAGAAGCAGGCCGCCCTTGGGAGAAAGTTGCTCGCGACGCCGCTTGCGAGGAGGTAGCCGATGTCCGAGGTCGCGCAAGGCGCTGGAGAGCGAGCTGCGGCATGCGGGACCAGCTCGCCAAGGAGGCCCGGCCAAGAGCAGGAGGAAGGCATGAAACCGCGAGGTGGCTATCATGATCAGGACGCTAAGCTCAAGAAGCGCCGTGAACCTTAGGTGGCCGGAGCAAGAGTTGGAGGCGCAGGAAGGTCGAGCTGGACGGCAAGGCACGGGTCCCTGCCGAGGATCGTGGCCTTCACGAGATGGAGGTGAAGGCTCGCACCTTGTTGAGGGAGCTTTACGGTAGCGGCCCTGAGAGCCCGCTGGCCATGCGCAGGACGGCCCGGCCAAGCCGCCTTCCGTTCAAGGCCTTGAACATGTCGCCTTTTCCTTGGCCCACGGCCAGGCCGAGGCGCCTCTTGTATTTCAGAAGCTGATGGTCCTCACCCATGTCAACCTTCGCGATCCCAACGTCGACCCCGACACTCATTGAGCGCGAAGGTAAGCTTGTTGCTGCCGCCGAGTTGAAGGGTCGTGCTAAGGCTCGCTGGGAAGTTTCGGCCTTCAGCACTGCCAAGCGGACGCTACAACCCCTGCGGCCCACAAGGCGAACTCCGCCTCACAAGCAGCTCCACCGCCGATAAGTGACTCTGCTAGGCTCTATTCTGCTTTTTAATTCCTGCACATGTATCATGCCTCGGGAGGCGCGAACTTGCATTTATGCTAGGATAACAGTTATGGACTGTAATATTTGCTTTTGAATTCCTTGAAATTTGGCGTTTTCCTTCCTACTTGCTTATGTCCCACGCCGGCAGAGCCCGCCTCACAAGATACCTCACCGCTAGTCCCGACCGAAACCAGGATTGGACCAAGGATGAGGGGCTACATGACAAGTTAGGCTCTCGAGTCGCGATGCTCGAGTCCCCTGGCTATTTAATAACAAGTAGGGAGGTGAGATGGGTGGTGTCGGATTGTTCCGCAGACCCTTGAGGTTCAACACTGCGCGCTACAGGAGATCCAACCTCCACCGCCTGTACCTCGCCGAATCGTAGGACCTAAACTATTAAATGTAATGCACAAGAGACACGAGATTTATACAGTTCAGGCCACTGCCAGGTGTAATACCCTACCTAGTTTGTGTGTGGTGGATTGCCCTTGGGCTGATGAGGAACAAGATGTAGGAAGAACAGCCTGGAGGGTCTGTTCTGGTGGGTGTGATGAACTGCTAGGTGGTGTCCCGCCGCCTAGCTTGAGGATCGGCCCTGGTTTTCTCTGGATGCCGATCATTTCGACGGTTGATCCTCTACTGTGTGTGGCTACTCCTATTTATAGGCAAAGGCCCTGGTCTCTTCCCAAATATTGAGCGGGAAGGGCGCCAACACTGGCCATTTTGAAGGGGAACATGCGGTACACTTATCCCGACTAAAGTTGGTCCTCTCGCCAAAGGCTCGTGATGACGCCTGCTTGGGCTCCACGATGACTCTTCCACTGCTGGGGCTGGTCTTGGTCCTGTTGCACCAAAATCTGATGCCTTTGTTGATGTTAGCTTCTTGCTCCCTTTGCACCAAAGAGGAAAGGAGGACGTCAAGGTGGCGCCTGACCGCGCCTCGTCGCTGGGCGTGAGCTGCGCCATGGGCACCTCGCGAGGTACCCCGCCTTGAACTCTCCGCTCCTCATGAGCAGCCCGACGAGGCCGGCTCGGGAAGCTCCTTGTCTCATCTCATGAGGCTTGGCCTCTAGGGTCTTGAGCTTGTGTTGATGAAGATGGGCTGTCCTAGGCCTCCTTTGAGCCATGCCAAGCAGTCAGCAGCAAGTCTGGGACCCCTGCTCCTGAAACGACAGGTGGATCTACTGCCTCTACGCCCGCAGAGCCTGGCCCCACGATACCTCAACTGGCAAGCTATCCTTTTGGAACTAAGGAGTGAGGGGCTACATGACCAGTTAGGGTTCTCGAGTCGCGATGCTCGAGTCCTCGACGCCTAAATGGCCTTTCGCACCTTGGCCCGCATGGGAGGGAAGTGCGACGAACCAGGCCCGAGGCCCGGCCGGGTGGCGTGCATCCGGGCGTGACCTGCGCGCAGCCCCTGCCCAGCCTCGCTGCACTCCCGAGGGAGAGGCTATGGATGAGGCCGCACACCAGCCTGGCCTTGAGGTTGATGCAGCCCGGGGCCACCTCAGTTGTTTATCACCACAGCGATGCATAGCGCTCAGATGTGTACGGGCATAGCCGCCACTCAAGAAAGTTCGCCAGCCAGCATGAGCATGGTGCTTCCACCTGGTGCGTGAGGCTCCCGAGGAGCCCCTGGGCGCAGTACAGCCCGGCCGACACGTGGCTGGCACGGTAGGGCTCGACGAGTGTATCTGGTCACCCGTGAGCGTCTGGGACTCACGGGCCCTACTCAAGGCAGGTTGCGCCTCGCACTGGGCCTTATCTTGTGATGGGTTCCCTGCAGATTTGCTTAGATGCCGCCGCTTCACGCTCAGTGTCTCGCCCCGAGCTGGTCTCAGCTGTCGCTGGTATGCTGTGTCGCGATGTCGCGGACAAGGCCAGAGGTGAGGGCCGGAGCCAGAGGGAGCCCCGAGTAGCGATGCTCGTGTACCCCCTTTAACGCAAGCGCCGACATGAATGAAGAAAAGGTGCCATGGATTGGCATCAAATAAGCATGATGGGTCGTAATGCATGACCCAAAATAAACGCAAGAGGGATACATACATGCCGGTTCTGCCCGGAGCGATTTCAGGATGATGCACCAAGGGCGCCCCAAGATAAGCTTGGAACATGAAGTGTGGGGATACACGCAGGGACGGACCCACGCTGCCTGGGAATAATGCAGCCCCGGGGCACTCCCACTGAAAGGAAACTTGAAAGATGTCACCGAGCAGCTTGAAGACGAAGGGTGTTGGTGCAGCAGACTCGGTGGGCTGGGAGCGATCTCACGAGCCCCTAGGCTCAGGGCCCTGGAGGCTCCTGGGCGCTCGATGGTTCCTCGTGGACCATCTCCATCTCCTCGCCAGCTGCGGAACGCCCGCCCTTGAGCCTCCGTGATGCTCCTCATGAGGCGCTTAGTGCATGGCAGCCGCTGCCGCAAGCCGTAAGTCATGCTAACGTAGCCGGGTGGACCTTCGCAGCCCCACACGAGGGCTGTGAGGCGCCCGAGAGGCGCACTGCTGATCCTCGGTATGTATGCATGACAAGCAGCCCACCATCTCGCCTCGAATGGGGAGTCATGCAGATAAGCCACGTTGCCACTCATGACTCTTGACTCCTACAGCCTCCCCTAATGATCTTGCCGACGAACCCCGAGGGTTCGCCTCCTGCTTGCTCCTTCTGAGGGAAATGTGCTCAACCACACCTCCAAGTGGTGCCCAAGCGCCTTCCTCGTGATCTTAGCAAGGTCGGTGGCCCTCCAGGGGAGCCCCTTGAGCCCTGCCCGAGGAGGGCGCCGGGCCGCTTCCTATGCGATAGAAGGAGGTTCTCTCGATCAGCGCGGACTCGAGGGGGTGTAATGCCCGATTCGGCGCGCCAGGTGTCTTCCAGTTATTTGCCGCCTTTGCTATGTCATGTGCTTGCGTGTTGCTCCTTGTCATGTCATCATCTGCATTTTATATCATGTCATCATGTGCAGTTCAATTTGCATATTTATTCGCCTTTATGCATCCAGCATTTTCCCGTTGTCCGCTTTTGCAATCCTGACTCCTATGTCTCCCGGCGCACTTCTTTTACCTCTTTTTCACAAAGGGTGTTAAACGGTCTCGAATGGACCGAGGTTTGTACGCGCCTGTATAGCACCGTAGACCGCTGTCAAGTTTCATGCCATTTGAGGTCGCTTTGATACCCAACGTTAACCGGCAACCGCAAAAGCCTCTTTTGTGTGCAGCCCAACACCCCTTCTAAACTGGCCCAAAACCCACCTAACTCCCTCCAAGCCTTGGTCGCTCGATCACGATCGTGGCCAAACCGCACCTCATTTGGAGTCTCCATTCCCTCACCTATAAATAGGTCCTTCCTCCATTTTCGCGATGAAACTCCGAGACCCTAAAATTCTTCCGCCGCCGGACACGCCACCGCCACCTCACCCCAGCCAATCCCATCCTGCCACGCCATCGTGCAGCTCGAAGCCATTCTCAAGGCCGCCGCCGCCGCCTGCCCTCCGCGGCCATGCCCAGGCCCTGGCCGCCCAGCCAAGGCCGAGCGCCGCAGTTGTCCTGCCCCGCCTCGACCGGGCGCCTGCCTCTGCTGGCCCGGCGCGCTCCTCGCCCAACTCCGACTGCCGCTGGTCTCTGCTGCCGGAAAGCCGCTTCAAGGCCAGTCTCGATCTCGCTGGCCACTTTCACCAACCTCAATTGCTTGTTTGCCAGGCTGCTCTGTATCCGGCGCCCGGGATGGATCTGCCGTCGCCGCCTTCCGGAACGCCACGGCCACTTGGGCCGCCTTCTCTTCCCCGATTCAGAGGGACTGGAGGAGGGAGACTTCACGTGGCCTCCCCGCCTGGCTGCCCAACTCCTATGTAATTCGAGCCATTTATATTTGCTCAAGGCCCGATCCTCCTCCTTCTGTTTTTTTCCGTAGGTGAATTTTCCACCAAGTCCCCAAATGTTGGTATTTTCATCATGCTATAATCTCGCATCCGCGGGTCTGCTTTTGTGCATATAATATGTCAAAATGTTCGGCTCAAGAGTAGATCATTTCATCTCATTGCATCATTTACATTTGAGATCATCTTTGATGCCCTAAATGCTGTTGGAAGAGTGCTATGTGATGTTAGTTTTAGATTCATCGTAACATGCACTTTGTCATTTTTGCCATGATTGATGTGTGCATCCTATGGGCTTGAGTCCTACATGTGTTTTGTAATATGCCAGGCCATATTTCCAGGGGTGTATGCCATGTATTTTGTGATCTATGGTGATTAGCACAAGCATGCAAACTAAGCATCATAATGTTGCCGATTTCAAATTTCGCTCTCACTGATATTTTTATGCCATGTTGACTTGATGCTACAGAGAGTTCCATGCTTATTTTGAGATACTTCAGAAGGATGTTTTGTTCTACATATCTGCTCTATCCATCCATGCCCTTGTTTGCAATTATGGAGTAGTCTAGCTTGAGTCAATCGAGCTCTACTTTTGCTATAAAATGTTTCCTATGATTGTTTACATGTTATTCAATTTTGCCAAGGTTGTTGTAGTTGATACTTGCATGCTATGATGTTGTTCTTGCCATGTATAGTTTCTATGACATGTCTTCACTGTAGGTTGCCTTTCCATGCCATGTATTGCTCTTGTGGTGAGTGGAGCTCACCAACATGCCTACTTATCGTTGTTCTCGCCATGTTTAAATCTGAATATAACTTGCCATGTTTACATGGGTGCCATCTTATTTTCTCGTGCCCTTTGGCTCATGGTCAGTAAGAAGGGACTTTTGTTCTATGCTTTGAGTAGAATCATTCCATGCCTTGTTTACCATGATAAGTTCCTCGCATGTTTGATAGCTCTAAACATTGCAACTCGATGTTATTTCGCCAATGCCCGAAATCCTGCTATTATTTGCAATCTTGCCATGTCATTTTGAGCATGTTCTAGTTGTTTCCGGAGATAAGCTCAGTGCATGTTTTGTAATGTTTACCTTTACATCATGCCCATGCCTTTGTTTTCTCGTTGAGTTGTTGTAGCTTGTTGTTTTGATGCTTGCATGCCTAGTTGCTCGTTTGGATGTATTGTTGTCATGACTTGTATAGGGTGTATGTGTTGAACCGCTGTCTGCTTTTGAGTGTGCTCTATATGAAACTTGCTTGATTTTGCATGTAGTTTCATATTATCATGTTTCATCCTTGTTTTGAGGTGTTTTCTTGATGTTTGTATGCATTTTGCATCAATGCCATGCTTATCTTGTTTTGCCTCATATCTTCTAGGCCGTAGTCTTCAATCTAATGAACTTTATATGTAACTTGACTAGAATTTGTAGATCATCGTGGTGCATCAACTTTCTGTTTAACAACTTGAACATAAGGTTTATTCAGATCTGACCAATTTCGAAATTTGCATATGAGGATTCTACTGAATTGTAATATGTTGTTTCCCTCATTTAAACTTGCTTTGATGTTGCTCTTTGTTTGCATCATCTCTTGCCATGAGTAGTTTCATGTAGCCTTGTCATGCATCATGCTTGGTTGTGCATCATGTCTTGTTCATGTGTGGTGTGTTTACTATGTTGTGTGCTTCTTCTTGTTAGTTCCCGCTTTCGCGATCGTGAGGATTCGCTTCGCTCACGCTTGTTCGCTTCATCCGCCTGGCTCTTCATGGACTCCGCTTCTTCCTTGCGGATATCGCAAGATGACCGCCACCCCGATCTCACTACTATCATTGCTAGTTGCTTCTGCTTCATCGCTATGCTGCGCTACCTATTACCGTTTACTGCCATCCCAAATTGCTATGTCGCCTCTAACCTTTTGTCACCTTCCTAGCAAACCGTTGTTTGGCTATGTTACCGCTTTGCTCAGCCTCTTATAGCGCTAAGTTGCAGTAAGATGAAGTTTGTTCCTTGTTGAACATGGAGATGTTGTTCCTTGTTCAACATGTTTACTTGTTGGGATATCAATATATCTATTTAATTAATGCATCTATATACTTGGTAAAGGGTGGAAGGCCCGCCTTATGCCTCGGTGTTTTGTTCCACCTCACGCCTCTAGTTTCCGGCCATATCGGTATTATGTTCCGGATTTTATATTCCTAACGCGGCGGGTGGATTTATGGGACCACCTTGACAGTTCATTGAATAAGACTTCCAAAAGAAGGCCCAACATTGGTTTTACCATTTGCCTCACCTACCTCTTTTTCCCTTGGGAGTCGCTACTCAAGGGTCATCTTTATTTTTAGCCCCCGGCCAATGCTTGTCTAAGTGTTGGTCCAAACCAGAGCCACTTGTGGTGCCGCCCCTAGGCAACTTGGGGTATCGCCGGTCGTCAGACGAGTGTTCTTTATCGCTTCAATATGCTAATCTCATCCAAAGGAACTCAAGGTCCCACCAAGGATAGACCCGCATATTGGAAACGCTTTAAGGTGGATATCATTACATCAACATTACATAATTGATGGGATACATAAGGCACAAATGCCACAAGAATACATCAACATCATACATAATATCAACATCCACAACACCGGAGCTCAACTCCCGGACACCGCCACAACCCCTAAATGTCGAGGCACCAAGAACAATGTTCTCGCCACAAAACCATCGAACGATTCCAAGATACCCACGTGATCCTAAAAAAATTTAGTGAAATTTGAGAAGAGAAGAGTCAAAACTCTACGTCAGATACCTCACCAGAGCGACGTTGGACCGAGGAGTAAAAGAATCCTACTCCGATATATAATCCTAAGACTCAAAACATTTTCCATTCTAGACTCAACAACGCCAAAGAACAATCAAGTAGGGGGCCTTGTGGAAGGCTCGATTACCAACTTGAACGCCTGACGCGTTATATCTCCCACGTGTCGGCACCACTTAGAGGCATAACCGCATTGAAAGCAATGTCGCAAGTGAGGTAATCTTCACACAACCCATGTAATACATAAGGAAAAGAGATACATAGTTGGCTTACAATCGCCACTTCACACAATACATGAGTAAAACATTACATCACATGATACAATCAAGGTCCCACTACGGAACCAAAATAAAAGAAGACTACCCCAAATGCTACGATCCTCGATCGCCCCAACTGGGCTCCACCATCGATCAACTGAAACGACAACACAAAGAACAAGATCTTCATCGAGCCTCCTTGAGCTCGGGTCCATCACCGCACGGTTTCATCGGCACTGCAAACTGGTTTTGAAGTATCTGTGAGTCACGGGACTCAGCAATCTCACACCCGTAGATCAAGACTATTTAAGCTTAAAGGTAGGACAGTAGTGAGGTGGAGCTGCAGAAGTTTACCAGCATATATGGTGGCTAACATACGCAAAAGAGAGCGGAAGAGAAGGCAAAGCACGGTCGAACAACTATGATCAAGAAGTGATCCTGAACCCTACTTACGCCAAACATAACTCCAAACCGTGTTCTCCTTCTCGATCAACCAGAAAGAGACACTCACGTTACACACACGGTTGGTGTATTTTAATTAGAATCAACTTCGGTTTTCTACAACCGGGCATTAACAAATTCCCATCTGCCACATAACTTGCAGACATGACTTCCGAAAGTTCAAATACCGCAAGAAATGTCCCAACTTAGCCCATGATAAGCTCTCGCGATCAGCGAATGAATAGACCTTCTCCCGGGAAGCCCGATCAGTCTCGGAATCCCTGCTACAAGACATTTCACAGCAATAAAACAAGTCCAGCAAAGACCTCCCGCGCAGTCTGCACACTCGATAGTAGCAGCGTAGATCTAAATCTCAGCCACGAATCGGATGAGCGATGCGTCTGACAGCGGCGATACCCAAGTTGCCTCGGTGGCACATAAGTGGCTTCTAGTTTGGACCAACACTTAGACAAGCATTGGCCGGGGGTTAAATAAAGATGACCCTTGAGAGCCCGACTCCCAAGGGAAAAAAAGGCTAGGAGAGGCAAATGTAAAACCAATGTTGGGCCTTCTTTGGAAAAGTCTTATTCAAAGCCCATCGCAAGGGGTCCCATAAATCACCCGACCGCGTTAGGGGCAAAAAATCCGGGAACATAACACCGATATGACGGAAACTAGGGCGGCAAGAGTGGAACAAAACACCAGGCATAAGGCCGAGCCTTCCACCCTTTACCAAGTATATAGATGCATTAATTAAGATAAGATATATTGTGATATCCCAACAATGAAACATGTTCCAACAAGGAACAACATCTCCATGTTCCAACAAGGAACAAACTTCGTCTTCACCTGCAACTAACAACGCTATAAGAGTGGCTGAGCCAAGCGGTAACATAGCCAAACAACGGTTTGCTAGGAAGGGTGCAAAAGGTTAGAGGTTCATGGCAATTTGGGATGGCTTGATATAGCAAGTGATAGGCATCGTAGCATAGGCATAGCAAAAGAATGAGCATCTAGCGAAGCAAAGATAGTAGTGATTTCGAGGGTATGGTCATCTTGCCTGAAATCCCGCAAGGAAGAAGAATGAATCCATGAAGAAGACCACGAGCGGAAGTAGTGAACGAATCCTCACAATCGCAACATTACGAAGCGAGAAGCAACACGGAAAGAAACAAACAACATGATAAATGCACAAGCATAAGCATGGCATGATGCACATCAAGTATGATGCATGTCCGGTTTAAATATGCATGGCATGGCAATATGCACAAACAACACTACAAATTAAGTGGAGCTCAATATGCAGCGAGGTGCATATTGACCGAATTTCCTAACACTATTAGTTCTCTCTCGGTTAGGTACTCAACAATATTAAATGTTGTTAAACATGGCAGAGGTGGAGCATAATGAAACTACCTATCTAGGCAAGAGTTTAAATGAAGTAGGAAGCAACAAACAACAATTCCGGAAAATCCCCATGAGCAATATTTTAGATTCGGTCCTGATCTGCCCTAAACACAATTTTAGAGTTGTTAAACAGCAACATAAAGTGGACCATGATAATCTAGGCATTTTTCCACCCCATTTACATATAAAGAACATTTAAATCCGAGTTACGGTTATTTAGTTATGAAATAAATCATTTTAACATGGCATAAATGCAAAATTTAAATAAACAGCATTTTAACCATTTTAAACATGGATGAAAACTGCATATTATGAAACTATACAAAATTCTGAGCAAGTTTCATATACAAAACATTTTAATCCGATGCACCATTTGGAAGTTATTAAATGCATGATCTAGGGGACTATTCTGTAAAGCGGTAAAACCACGGATAATAGATAAATTGCATGAGGCAGTAAAAAAAAGCAGCGGGCGAATCTGGCTAGCCCAACAGAGAGGTGCTGAGGCGCTCACCAGGCCTCATGGGCCGGTCGGTGAGGAGGGAGGCGAGGCGGTAGGCCCTGGCCTTGGCCGGCCGGCCTGGCTGAGGTCTGAGCTCACTCTGTGAGCAGGGCCGGTCGGCCAGCAGGGCTGCTGCTACTCGATGCAGCGGTGGCGATGGAGATGGAAGCAGTAGGCCTGTGACCTGGTGGGAGTGAAGGCGGCCGGCGCCGGTCCAGGCAGCGAGGTCAGGCGGCGGAACAGCCAGATCCGGCCCGGCGCTGGATCCGAGCAGACGTCGGCCAGGGCGGACTCCAGGAGGCAGGAGTTCACCCATGGCGACCTCGGAACGAGAGAGAAGACGGAGAAGTTAGAGAGAGACAGAGAGAGAGAGAGCAAGGTGGAGGAAGCGGAGGGCAGTCGCCCAGGAACTTATCTCCCATGAGGCGGCGGCAGATGGCCGACGGGCGCGGCGAAGCCTCTCCGATCCCATCGGGATCGAGCGGAAGGGCATGAGAGGTGGAAGGGCCAGGCTGGCTCGGTCATTGGGCGTGTGTGAGCGCCTCGGGCCCAGATCGGGCCGGGCGGGCTGCGGATGGGCTCCCATGAGACCCATGGCTGGGCGAAGTGGGGCATGGGGAGGCCGGGTGAGGCTGAGGAGGCGAGGCGGTGCGGCGCAGCCAATGGCGATCACGACAAGTGGCACAGGCAGGTGGCTGTGGCCGGAAATGGAGGAGAGGAGGCGGAGGCGGTTGGCCGAGGATTGGGGAGGCGCGGAAATCAAGGAGGGAGGTAGGTAGCTGCCCAAAATGGAAGGGAGGGGGTTTAAATAGGAAGAGGGCTAGGGTTTAGGGTTTGAGGTTAGGAGAGGGTTCGAGGCCTCCGTCGCGATCCGATCGATCGGAAAAGGGGGGTTTTAGGTGAGCTGCGTGGTGGGCTGTGTGAATGCCTCGGGCTGAAGAGAGAGAGGAGCAGGCGACCGGCATCTGCTTCCGGAGACCAAACGTCCGGCGAATATCCCGCTATATCAGCGGTAGTAGGTTTAACGGTTGGGCTATCAAATGGACTAATGAATCGACGAAACTTGGCAGTGGCCTGTCTACACTATAATAAGACCGCACGACAAGTTGCAACCCATTCGAGAACATTTTTATGCCACTTATAAAATAATATTTCGGAGGTGCAAAGGCGCGTGCAAGTATATCGGACTTCGGAGCGGACAGCGGAAGAGGCAGCCAGACACGAGCGGATGCAAGTTTTGAAAAACATGCGGATGAAATGCAGATGACATGCCATGAGATGCAAGACAAAGAACAAAATGCAAAACAATGAATAAAAACCCAACCACGAAGGAAATAATAAATCACATCTCCGGAAAAGGCAAGAGTCAGAGTTACTTAATATGGAAAGTTGTATCCGGGGTGTTACAGAGGCCCCTCCCACCCACGATGGAAGCACCATGCTCAAGGCTGGTGGCGACGCTTCGAGAGCGAAGCTATGCCGTACCCACTCTGAGCGCTGATGCTCAGCTACTGGGTGATAAAAAGCTGAGGGTGGCCCCTAACCGCATCAACCTCTGGGGGGAGCCTGTGAGCTCAATCATCATCACAACCCCTCCCCTCGGGAGTACAGCAGCGAGGGGCTGAGCATCTGAGGCTATGCAGAGTCACGCCCGCACGCACGCCACCTAGCCAGGGCCCTCGGCGCTGCTGGTTTTTTTGTAAAGGCCGAGCACATGAAGAAAGCGAGCGTGTGAAGCTGTTGCGTTTTGGGAAAGGCCCGAGCATGATGAAGAAAGCGAAACATCACGTGAAGCGTATGCGTTTTGGAAAAGGCCGAACTGCGAAGAAGAAGGCTAGCACAATGAAGCTCATTTTACGGAAAGGCCCAGAGCACATGAAAGAAGGCGAAGCTCGTAGCGTTGCGTGCGTTTTGGAAAAGGGCCGAGCACTGAAGAAGGCGAGCGCCTGTGGCGCTCATTTTTCTCGAGAAAGGCCCGTAGCACATGAAGAAAGCGAACGCCGTGAAGCGTTGCGTTTTGGAAACGCTGCGCCTGAAGCTCGTGAAGAAAGCGAACGCCCGATGAAGCGTATGCGTTGTGAAAAGGCCCTGAGCCTATGAAGAGAGTGAGCGCTGTGAAGCCCATTTTTACGAGAAAGGCACGGAGCTCGTGAAGAAGGCTAATGCCTATGAAGCTCGCCGCCACTGTGACACTCTCACGTAATAGTGAGTTGAGGCTGTACACGCCTCGATTCTCGAGGCGCCCGACCTCGAGCACCGGGCTCCTCTCACGCCAGATGGCAGCACTTAGTGCACTGTTGGTGAAAAGACGTCGAAGACTAGATTATGTCGGACGCGGATTTTTTTTTCATTTGCTTTCTGCAGTTGACATGTTCATCCCCATTTGGAGTTTTATTGGAGTGGTTGCATCTTTGACATGACTCTTTGCTTTCTTGGCTCTCTACCTCAATTTCTCTCTCGCGAGTTCTCGAGGAACCGAAACACCCTCGCGAGAGTTTCTGCCTGTCTGTTTGAGGCTTCCCTCAACCAAATCTGCTACGGAGCATCCCTCGATCCGTGCCCCACAGACGCTGCAGCAGCGAACCACAGGTCTGGAGTCGATCGCCTCTCTGACCGAGGCCCTGAAGCTACCACTCCCGACTAATCTTTGTAGGGCATAAAGCGTTCGGCCAGGCCTCGGCCTCGGGGCGGGAATAGCAGTGCAGCCCCCAAGCTAAGTAATTTCACTACAGGAGCCGACACGTAAGCCTAATATAAAATAGCGGAAAACAGTATGATAATTACTGCAATAGTCCAAGCATGCAGCGAGGACCTACACTATCTCTTTGCGCAGAAAAGGAAAAGAACAAAGCGTCGTGACTACTTCGCACCAACCTCGTGGCGGAGATTCGAACTGCCTTCGAACTCGGGCGGACTCCTCTCGCGCTTCACCGAGGCGCGACGGCAGTGTAATTCGCTACCTCCCACCCGAGGCGTGGCGGCGCAGGAGGCTGGTCGCGCCTGTACCGAGGAGCCGCTACCGAAGAAGAGTCGTCAAAGCTCGATGAATCAGCGCCCGCCAACCACGCAGCGTTATCGTCTTCATATTCGCCATGTGGCTATGCCCCTGCCTTGATCGTCGTCTCGGGGCAGCAGCCAGCGACATAATATCTTTCCCCGAACACCCTCACGTAGAGGGTGGCATCGCCGGACGAACTTGAAGTACAGGGTGCACAGCGGCTCAGACCAGAAGCAAGCGTTGCTCATGGCAGGTCGAAGGCCACGCTCCCGGCTCACGAGACCTCTGGCGAAGCCACGAGGCCCGGCCAAAAGCAGCTGTCCCGCCGAAGCTTGAGCCCGCTGAGGCACCGGCGGAAGTTCACCTGGGAGGAAGCGAGGAAGCTAGAGCCGGTGCTGGTCGGCTCCGCCGACACACACCAATCTCGTAGAGCACCTCTAATGCAAGTGGAAGCCTGACCTAGGGGTCCGGCGTGGCATAAGCGCCGCCCCCATCAGCGGCTTGCCGCCCATCACAGCGGAGATCACATCCCACGATCGTGAGGAGCCACTCTTTGGAGCCACAGGGGTGCTTGCGGGGCTGGCCTCGACCAGCTGCTGGGCGGGGCGAAGTCGGTTCTCGCTGGCGGGCCTTTTCCTTTCTTGACCGAGAACCTCTTTGCGGAGCCATGGAGAAACAAGAAGGGATGGACTAGAAGGGCCAGCGTCGTTCAGTGCTTATAGCGGGGAAAGCCAAGCATTTGGCCTCCACGATCGCGGGTAATCATGACCCGCTTGCACATGAGGGACTTGTCAATTCGTCACGATTGCCGAGGCATCATGGGGAAGCATAGGCGCCCACGTCAATCAATCACGCGGCGCCCAAACCGTGGGCTGTTAGGGCCAGTAACCGCTGCCCTTGCCTTCTCTGCAGCAATACCAGTCGGTATATGGGCCCGAGACTCTTGTCGTGTTGCAGGAGCAGGTACCCAGACTTGCACTGCTGCGGCTCACAAGGCACTCAAGGGTTGCCCAGTTCGGCCAATCTTCATCAACCTTTGTCGAGTTCCCGGGTTCAGCAGACTCCTTGAGGTTCGAACAAGGTGCGTCGCGGAGATCTCACCCTCTACCTACTGCACTCGCCGCCTCGCTTGGATCTAAAACTACAAAAGGAACAACACAAGAGACACAAAGTTTATACTAGTTCGGGCCACCATTGTGGTGTAATACCCTACTCTAGTTTGTGGTGTGGTGGATTACCTCTTGAGCTGATGGTGATGAACAATACAAGGAAGAACAGCCTCTGAGTCTCATTTCTTGGCAGGGCGATGAACTGCTTGGAGGAGTTCAGTGCTCCCCCTCTACTCTCTCTCTTGATTCAAGATTGCTTGATCCTTCCAGCTCTGTGTGTTGCTAGTCCTATTTATGGCGAAGGCCCAGGCCTCTTCCCAAATATTGAGCGGGAGAGGCGCCAACAATTAGCCATTTTGAAGGGGAACATCTGGTACACTTATCTGACTAAAGTTGGTACTCGCTTTGTCAAAGGCTCTCCGTGGTGGCCTTGGCTTGGGCTCCATAATGACTTCCTGCCGTTGGGCTGGTCTTGGTCTTATTGCACCGAAATGGGCGCTTTTGCTTGATGCTCTCGCCTCCTCATCTGCGCTTGCTCCTTTGCACAAAAGAGGAAAGGAGGACACTCTTGGTTGAACTTCACGCCCTTTGGCGCCCTTAGTTGTCATGGCTTGCGTCATTGGGCACCTCGTGAGGTACCCGCCTTGATCTCTCCGCCTCCTGAGCCAGCCACTGATGAGGCCAAGTGCCCGAGGAAGCTCCCTGTCATTCCGCCTGCATGATCCTTGCCTCCTACGAGGGACTTGAGCTTGTGTTGATGAAGATGGGCCATGATGGACCCCCTTTGAGCCACGCCGCATGGCCGCGGTGCAGGCAAATCGGGGACCCCGTTCCCAGGTACCCGGCAGTAGCCCCCGACCCCAAAGCGCTTGGCCGGGCAGCAGCAGGCGAAGGGGCAAGTCAGAGCGCCATGAGCCCCTAACACCCTGCGGCTTGGGCGCGATGTGGCGACATTGATTGGGCGTGGGTGCCTTAGCAGCATGTGAAGTTGATAAAGGAGCGGTGTCTCGCAGGCTTTGCTTCCCTTGCTTTCTCAGTTCTTGTTCAGATCCCCTTTCTTGCGCCTCTCCTTCACCTCAAATCTTGAGATCCGCCCGATTGCAGGCCCTAGCAAGGCATGGCGCCTCATGAGACCCGGCCGAGCTTAGTACTCGCCTGCCTGGACTACTTGAGCGTGTTGGAGCAAGCCTTCCCAGGTGCGCCGGATGGTGGCGGCCAGGGGCATCGACGGGCGAAGGTGTTCAAGGCTGGCCCCGCCCTCCACGAGGACAAAGGAGCACCTTCTATCCGTTCTTTGTAAGCGCCATTGTTGCGAGGTCCGATGCCTCCCTTTTAGAGTTCTTCTCTCGCTCCTCCGCCATTACAAGCTACAAGCTCGTGCATCTCCACCCCAACTCTGTTCTCATACAGCGATCTTCGCCTACTATTATGAGGCTCACGTCGGGGTGCAGCCCTCGGTAGCCCTGCTGCGCCTATTTCTCCCCTCGGACCTCTCGTGGTTCCATCTCTGCATGTCTGAGCTTCTGTCGCGTCACAGTAGCTCCATCGCCATTTGAACCCGGAAGAGGATTGATGGCCAGGGAGCAAGTGGGTCTTGGTAGATGTTGCGCGGATCCACCCTAGGCTAATCTTGCCCACGGAGCACCCCAGCCTCCGGCGATTGGTCTCGAGTGGGCTCGTGGACC
Source organism: Aegilops longissima (assembly GCA_021605205.1). NCBI lineage: Eukaryota > Viridiplantae > Streptophyta > Magnoliopsida > Poales > Poaceae > Aegilops > Aegilops longissima. The sequence continues at coordinate 9,778 of JAHIAM010000147.1, read as the reverse complement.
TCGCCGCGAGGCAGGTGTTGGAGAAGATGGACATGGATCTGAGCCAGGCCGGCATGGCGGCTGGCCAAGCGGCAGCCGGCGGCAGCGTCGCTCTGAGGGAATTCTGGAGCACCAGTAGCTCTGCCCGTCGGGTACCCACTTCCGATGTGGAGGCCCCACCCGAGCCCTCTGCTGGTCTTGGCAGCGAAGACTGGCTGCGGTTCTCCATTCTTTAGTCGGAAAGCGGCGTGGAGATGTTGGAGGGCGCTCCTCGCCCCTGTTCCTCATGACGCCGGAGGCAAATAGTGGAGTCCATGCCCGTATTCAGCGAGGCAGGCCCGTGCCCTTGAGGTTCCCAGGGACCAGGTGGGCGTGTCCTCCGGCTGACTCCAGCGAAGAGAGGGGAGAAAGGGAGGCGGGAAGGAGGCTCGACTCCGAGGCGATCGACAGCGAGTCGAGGCTCCCTCCCTCGATGCAAGTCGCGCTGCTCTCCGCCTCTCGAAACAATAGCGATGGCGAGGATGATAGCGAGGCAGTATGGCGGCGGGAGGCCCCGATCCTCCAAGAAGGATAGGACGGGCTGATCCCTCATGGTCTTCCCGGCCCGAGGCGATCCAGAGTGCGCCTCCTACTCCTAAGCTCCTTGAGGCTGATCATTGCAGCCCGGCTCTCGGCTTCAAGTATGGCGGAGGTAGCTCGAGCTCATGACGGCGCACCGATGAAGTGCTCGATTCCTATCTTATTTCTTGTTTTTGTCGTTTGGCTTGACATCTCAGTATCTCTTGGCTAGGCTGGCGCCCTGCAAAGAAAACGAAGGGATCTCAGGAGGTTACATGCAAGGGCAGCGCCTCTGCTGCCAGAGAAGAGTGACCTGCAATGCACGGGCTCTCCTGCCCGTACGTCCTCCACGAGGCCTGGCTGAGCCAGTGAGGGCGAGCCAGCCCCACGCCCCAAGCGGCTCTGAGGTGCCCTTGCACGATGCTGCCACCACAGCCGTTAGGCGCAGCGAGCTCCGCCTCGAGATCTGTGGTCTACTGCGCCTTTCTCCTCCTACCCCACCGATTGTTGTCTCTGCGACTCCTCTACCGTTACAGATCGTGCTGCTGCCGAAGCTGGACCCGGCTCACGGCAAGATCTTTTGGCGCCGACCCTCGTCTAGTGGCAGGGCGCTTGGGCTAACTTCGGCTGGGTTAGCTCGATGTTTGACTCCAGGGCGCTGGTCCAGGCCTCGGCTACTGCGCACGAGGAGAAGCAGGCAAATCCTTGGGAGAAAGCTGCTCGCGGCGCCGCCTGCGAGGAGGTAGCCGATGTCCGAGGTCGCGCAAGTGACTGGAGAAGCGGCTCTGCGAGGCATCTGGGACCAACTTCGCCAAGGAGGCCATATCCAAGAAGCAGGAGGAAGGCATGAAACCTCATGGTGGCCATCAAGGATCAGAACCTTGAGCTCAAGAAGCGCCGTGACGCCTAGGCGTCTTTGGAGCAAGAGTTGGAGGCGCAGGAAGGTCGAGCTGGGCCAGCAAAACACTGGTCCTTGCCGAGGATCGTCACCTTCACGGAGATGGAGGTGAAGGCTCGCACCTTGTTGAGGAAGCTTCACGGTGGCGGCCTGGAGAGCCCAGCTGGCCGGCGAGAAGGACAGCCCCGCCAAGCTACCTTCCGTTCTGGTTCGCTCTTGAACATGTACCCTTGGCCTTGGCCCTCTGGTGAGGCCGAGCCGCCTCTTGTATTTCTGCAGCTGATGGTCCTCACCCATGTCAACCTTCGCGATCCCAGCGTCGACCTCGACCTTCTTTGGAGCCAGCGAAGACAAGCTTGCACGCTGCGGCTGTGGGGCGTGAAGAATCGTGCTGAAGGCTCTGCTTTGGGAAGTTTGGACCTTGAGCACCAAGCGAGCCAGGGCGCTGCCAACCCTGCAGCTCCACAAAGCCGAACTCCGCCTCACAAGCAGCTCCACCGCCGATAAAGTGACTCCGTTGTGGCTCCTATTCTGCTTTTTAATTCCTGCACATGTATCATGCCTCGGGGCGTTTAAACTTCCATTTATGCGTTGTGATAACATGTTATGGACTGTAATATTTGCTTTTGAATTCCTTGAAATTTGGCGGTTTCCTTCCTACTTGCTTATGTCCCACGCCGGCGGAGCCAGGCTCACAAGCTACCTCAGCCGTCGTTAGTCGAGCCGGAAACCAGGATTGGACCAAGGATGAGGGGCTACATGACAAGTTAGGCTCTCGAGTCGCGATGCTCAGGAGTCCCCCTTAGCGCCTGAATAACAAGTAGGGAGGTGAGATGTAGGTGGTGTCGGATTCGGGTTCAGCGGACCCTTGAGGTTCGAACCTTTGGGTGCGCGTGGAGATCAACCCTCCACCGTCTTGTACCTCGCCGAATCGAGGGACCTAAACTACTAAGCAGTACAGCACAAGAGACACGAAGATTTATACTAGTTCAGGCCACCGTTGTGGTGTAATACCCTACTCTAGTTTGTGGTGTGGTGGATTGCCTCTTGGGCTGATGAGGAAGAAGATGTAGGAAGAACAGCCTCGTGAGGTCTGTTCTTGGTGGGTGTGATGAGCTGCTAGGTGGTGTCACGTCGCTCTAGCTTGAGGATCGGGTCTGTCTTTCTCTGGATGCCGATCATTTCGATGAGTTCGATCCTCTACTGTGTGTGGCTACTCCTATTTATAGGCAAAGGCACAGGTCTCTTCCCAAATATTGAGCGGGAAGGGCGCCAACAATTAGCCATTTTGAAGGGGAACATGCGGGTACACTTATCCCGACTAAAGTTGGTCCTCCTGCCAAAGGCTCGTGGTGATGGCCGCTTGGGCTCCACGATGACTCCCTTCGGCCGTTGGGGCTGGTCTTGGTCCTGTTGCACCAAAATCGGATGCCTTTGTTGATGCTTCGCTGCGCTTGCTCCCTTTGCACCAAAGAGGAAAGGAGGGGCGCTCGTGGGCTGGCGCCTGACTGGCGCCTCTTGGTAAATCATGAGCTTGCGTCATGGGCACCTCATGAGGTACCCTGCCTTGAACTCTCCGCCTCCTCATGAGCCAGCTGGACGAGGCCGTGCACGAGAAGCTCCTTGTCGTCCGCCCATGAATCTCAGCCCCGAGGGTCTTGAGCTTGTGTTGATGAAGATGGGCTGTCCTAGGCCTCCTTTGAGCCATGCAGGCAGGCATTTGGCGAGCAAGTGCAGGGACCTGTTCTCCAGGCATGACAGGTGGATCTACTGCCTCTACGTCTGCAGAGCCTAGCCCCACGCATACCTCAACTGTCAAGTTATCCTTTTGGAACTAAGGAGTGAGGGGCTACATGACCAGTTAGGCTTCTCGAGTCGCGATGCTCGAGTCCTCATAACCTCAAATGGCCTTTCGCACCTTGGCTCGCTTGGGAGGGAAGTCACGACGAACCAGGCCCGAGGGCTGGTAGGGTGGCGTGCATCTGGGCGTGACCAGCGCGCAGCCCGTGCCCAGCCCTCGCTGGCAGCACTCCCGAGGGCGTTGCGATGGAGGCCGACCAGGAGCTCCAGGCTGGCCTTGAGGTTGTTGATGCAGCCAGGGGCCACCCTCGATTGTTTATCACCGGTAGCGATGCATGGCGCTTCCGTATGTGTGCAGGCATAGCCGCTACTCAGCGGTGTGTCTCGTGCCCGGTAGCGACATGGTGCTTCCAGCAGGTGCGTGGGAGGCTCCCCTCGGGAGGAGCCCTCGGGCGCAGTACAGCCCATACGACACGTGGCTCACAGCGGTGGGGCCTGACGAGTGTATCTGGTCACCCGTGAGCCAGCCTTGGAACTCAGGAGCCCCCTACCTCAAGGCAGGTTGCGCTTTGACGCTGGGCCTTATCTTGTGATGGGTTCCCTGCAGATTTGCTTAGATCACGAGTCGCTCTCGTTCTCAGTGTCTCGGCCCTCGAGCTGGTCTCGGCCGTCGTTGGTATGCCAGGTCAGCGATGCCGTCAGACCCGGCCAGAGGTGAGGGCTGGAGAGCGATGGGAGCCACGAGTAGCGATGCTCGTGTACCCCCTTTAGCGTTGGCGCTCGACATGAATGAAGAAAAGGTGCCATGGATTGGCATCAAATAACAAGCATGATGGGTGGTAATGCATGACCCAAAATAAGCATAAGAGGGATACATACATGCCGAATCTGCGTGGAGCGACTTGTGAATGATGCGCGAAGAAGCGCCCCAACAAGATAAGCTTGGAACATGAAGTAAAAGGGATACGCTTGAGGGGCGGACCCACGCTGACACAGGAATAATACAGCCACAGGGGCACTCCCAGCTGGAAGGAAACTTGAAAGATGTCACCGAGCAGCGTTGAAGAGCGAAAGGGTGTTGGTGCAGCAGACTCGGTGGGCTCTGGAGCCGATCCTCACGAGCCCCTAGGCTCGGGGCCTCGGGAGGCTCCTGGGCGCTCGATGGTTCCTCGTGGACCATCTCCATCTCCTCGCCAGGGCTGCGGAACGCTGGCCTCTTGAGCCTCAGTGATGCTCCTCATGAGGCGCTTAGTGCATGGCAGCCGTTGACGCAAGCCGTAAGTCATGCTGCAGCGTAGGCTGTGGGGTGGACCCATGGCAGCCCCCCACGAGGGCTGTGAGGCGCCCCAGAGGCGCACTGGTTGATCCCTGGTATGTCGATGCAGGACAAGCAGCCCATCATCTCGCCTCGAATGGGGAGTCATGGCGGATAAGCGGCGTTGCCACTCATGACTCTTGACTCCTACAGCCTCCCCTAATGATCTTGGCAGCGAACTCCACGAGGGTTCGGCCCTCCTTGCTTGCTCCTTCTGAGAGAAATGTGCTTGAACCACACCTCCAAGTGGTGCCCAAGCGCCTTCCTCGTGATCTTAGCAAGGTCGGTGGCCCTCGAGAGAAGCCCCTTGAGCCCTGCCCGAGGAGGGCGTCAGAGTAGCTTTCCTATCACGATAGAAGGAGGTTCCCTCGATCGGTAGCGGACCACAGGGGGTGTAATGCCCCAGTTCGGCGCGCCAGGTGTCTTCCAGTTATTTGCCGTCTTTGCTATGTCATGTGCTTGCGTGTTGCTCCTTGTCATGTCATCATCTGCATTTTATATCATGTCATCATGTGCAGTTCAATTTGCATACGTATAAGTCTTTATGCATCCGAGCATTTTCCCGTTGTCCGCTTTTGCAATCAAGCACTCCTATGTCTCCAGGCGCCCTTCTTTTACCTCTTTTTCATGTCGGGTGTTAAGCGGTCTCGAATGGACCGAGGTTTGTCAGCGGCCTGTAGTAGCACCCGGTGAACCGCTGTCAAGTTTCATGCCATTTGGATGTCGCTTTGATACTCAGCGGTTAACGGGTAACCGCATAAGCCTCTTTTGTGTGCAGCCCAACACCCCTTCTAAACTGGCCCAAAACCCACCTAACTCCCCTCAAGCTCTCGATGCGTTCGATCACGATCGTGTGGCAAACCGCACCTCATTTGGAGTCTCCATTCCCTCTACCTATAAATAGGTCCTTCCCTCCATTTTCGCGATGAAATCCCGAGACCCTAAAACTCCTCGCGCCGCTGGAACCGTCCATGACCACCTCACCCCAGCCAATCCCATCCCGCCACGTCATCGTGCCGCCCGCGAAACCATTCTCAGCGCCCATACGTGTCGCCGCCTGCCATCCTCCGCGCCCGCCCTTGTGCCGGGGCAACCCGCCCCGAGCCACTGCTGAGCCCTTTCGCAGCCGCCCTGATGTCCCGTCCTCCCGACCGGGCGCCTCGCCTCCGCTTTCGCCGCCCCGCGCGCCTCCTCCGCCCCTTAACTCCGACCGTCGCTGGTCCTTACGCCCGCTTCGCCGGGCGCTGCCCGCGCCCGTCCGGATCCCCGCCGCCGCCCTTCACGAACCTCGCTTGTTTGCGACGCCAGCAACCGTCTCGAATCCGGCGCCCTGGGATGGATCGCTCCTCCCTCGCGCCGTCCTCCACCGGCGGAACGCCGTACAGTCGCCGCCTTCGCCTGCCTCTTCCCCGATCCGGGAGGGATCGGAGGAAGGAGACCCCACGTGGGCTCCCCGCCCCGCTGGCCAACTCCTGCGTAATTCGAGCGGCCCATATGCCCTCGCGATCCGATCCTCCTCCTTCTGTTTTTTTCCGTAGGTGAAATTTTCCACGAAGTCCCGAAATTGTTGGTATTTTCATCATGCCATAATCTCGCATCCGTGGCTCCGCTTTTGTGCATATAATATGTCAAAATGTTACGCCTCGAAAAGTAGATCATTTCATCTCATTGCATCATTTACATTTGAGATCATCTTTGATGCCCTAAATGCTGTTGGAAGAGTGCTATGTGATGTTAGTTTTAGATTCTTCGTCGAACATGCACTTTTGTCATTTTTGCCATGATTGATGTGTGCATCCTATGGGCTTGAGTCCTACATGTGTTTTGTAATATGCCAGGCCATATTTCCAGGGGTGTATGCCATGTATTTTGTGATCTATGTGGTGATTAGCACAAGCATGCAAACTAAGCATCATAATGTTGCTGATTTCAGCCTTCGTTCTCTGTGATATTTTTATGCCATGTTGACTTGATGCTACTGAGAGTTCCATGCTTATTTTGAGATACTTGATGAGGATGTTTTGTTCTACATATCTTGCTCTATCCATCCATGCCCTTGTTTGCAATTATGGAGTAGTCTAGCTTGAGTCAATCGAGCTCTACTTTTGCTATAAAATGTTTCACTGCAGATTGTTTACATGTTATTCAATTTTGCCAAGGTTGTTATAGTTGATACTTGCATGCTATGATGTTGTTCTTGCCATGTATAGTTTCTATGACATGTCTTCTTACTGTAGGTTGCCTTTCCATGCCATGTATTGCTCTTGTGGTGAGTGGAGCTCACCAACATGCCTACTTATCGTTGTTCTCGCCATGTTTAAATCTGTAATATAACTTGCCATGTTTACATGGGTGCCATCTTATTTTCTCGTGCCCTTTTGGCTCATGGTCAATAAGAAGGGACTTTTGTTCTATGCTTTGAGTAGAATCATTCCATGCCTTTGTTTACCATGATAAGTTCCTGTAACATGTTGTTTGATAGCTCTAAACATTGCAACTTTGATGTTATTTCGCTGATACACGAAATCCTGTTATTATTTGCAATCTTGCCATGTCATTTTGAGCATGTTCTAGTTGTTTCAGGAGATAAGCTCAGTGTTCATGTTTTGTAATGCTTTACCTTTACATCATGCCCATGCCTTTTGTTTTCTCGTTGAGTTGTTGTAGCTTGTTGTTTTGATGCTTGCAATATGCCTAGTTGCTGTTTTTGGACGTATTGTTGTCATGACTTGTATAGGGTGTATGTGTTGAACCGTTGTCTCCGTTTGAGTGTGCTCTATATGAAACTTGCTTGATTTTGCATGTAGTTTCATATTATCATATTTCATCCTTGTTTTGAGGTGTTTTCTTGATGTTTGTATGCATTTTGCATCAATGCCATGCTTATCTTGTTTTGCCTCATATCTTCTAGGCCGTAGTCTCGAATCTAATGAACTTTATATGTAACTTGACTAGAATTTCGTGTAGATCATCGTGGTGCATCTTAACTTTCTGTTTAACAACTTGAACATAAGGTTTATTCAGATCTGGACCAATTTCAGAAATTTGCATATGAGGACTCTACTGGAATTGTAATATGTTTGTTCGGCCTCATTTAAACTTGCTTTGATGTGTTGCTCTTTGTTTGCATCATCTCTTGCCATGAGTAGCTTCATGTAGCCTTGTCATGCATCATGCTTGGTTGTGCATCATGTCTTGTTCATGTGTGGTGTGTTTACTATGTTGTGTGCTTCTTCTTGTTAGTTCCCGCTTTCGTTGCGATCGTGAGGATTCGCTTCGCTCTCGCTTGGTTGGCTTCATCCGTTCTGTCTTCTTCATGGACTCCGCTCTTCTTCCTTGCAGGATATCGAGGCAAGATGACCGCTACCTGGATCTCACTACTATCATTGCTATGCTAGTTGCTTCTGCTCTCATCGCTATGCTACGCTACCTATTACACATTTATCAAGCCATCCCAAATTGCTATGTCAGCCTCTAACCTTTTGTCACCCTTCTAGCAAACCGTTGTTTGGCTATGTTACCGCTTTGCTCAGCCCTCTTATAAGCGTTGCTAAGTTGCAGAGTAAAATGAAGTTTGTTCCTTGTTGGAACATGGAGATGTTATTCCTTGTTGGAACATGTTTACTTGTTGAGGATATCACAATATATCTTATTTAATTAATGCATCTATATACTTGGTAAAGGGTGGAAGGCTCGGCCTTATGCCTCGGTGTTTTGTTCCACTCTCACGCCGCTAGTTTCCGTCATATATCGGTATTATGTTCCAGTTTTTGCGTTCCTAACGCGGCGGGTGGATTTATGGGACCACCTTGACGGTTCGCTTTGAATAAGACTTCTCAAAAGAAGGCCCAACATTGGTTTTACCATTTGCCTCACCTACCTCTTTTTCCCTTAGAAGTCGCGCTCTCAAGGGTCATCTTTATTTTTAGCCCCCAGACGATGCTTGTCTAAGTGTTGGTCCAAGCCAGAGCTCACTTGTGGTGCAGCCCCTAAGCAACTTAGGGTATCGTCGGTCGCCCGTGCGAGAGTACTTTATCGCTTCAATATGCGAATCTCATCCAAAAGGAACTGAAGGTCCCACCAAGGATAGACCCGCATATTGGAAGCGCTTTACAGGTGGATATCATTACATCAACATTACATAATTGATGGGGATACATACATAAGGCACAAATGCCACAAGAATACATCAACATCATACATAATATCAACATCCGGATCTACGGATGAAACATAAACAACTCAAACGACATCCACCTCGCTAGCTCAGCTGCCGACACGGAACCTAACCCCGATCAGAAGAAGAAGCGGAAGAAGAACTCAAGCATAATAAAGCATCGCTCTCGCGCGTCATGATCATCGCAAACCTGCACCGCAACTGGTGGTGTAGTAATCTGTGAGCCCACGAGATCTCAGCAATCCCATTACCATGGGTATCAAGACTAGCAAAGCTTAAAGGAAAGGAAGGGTAAAGTGGTGAGGCTGCAGCAGCGACTAAGCATATATGGTGGCTAACATACATAAATGAGAGCGAGGAGAGAAACAAAAGGCAGTGCGTCAACTAGTAATGATCAAGAAGTGATCCTGAACTCCTACTTACATCAGCACATAACCCAGAAAACCGTGTTCTCCTCTCGATCAACCCGAAAGAGAGACACTCACGGTTACACACACGGTTGGTGTATTTTAATTAAGATCAACTTCGGTTTTCTACAACCGGACATTAACAAATTCCCATCCGCCACATAACCGCTGACACGGCTTTCGAAGTTCAAAACCTCGCAGGGGTGTCCCAACTTAGCCCATGATAAGCTCTCGCGATCAACGAAGGAATAGACCTTCTCCCAGGAAGCCCGATCAGTCTCGGAATCTGGCTACAAGACATTTCACAGTTAATAAAACAAGACCAAAGAAGACCGCCCGATGCGCATGAAACAATCCTGATAGGAGCTGCACATATCTGTTCTCAGGGCAACACGGGATGAGACTAGCTACAGTAAAACCAACCCTCAAGTTGCCCCAAATTGGTCTCACAGTGGCCGGTTGAGCCAGCACGCAGAGAAGCCTTGGTCCGGGGGGCTAAATAAAGATGACCTTGGGTTAATTACTCCCAAGGGAAATATAGGTGGTGGTGAGGCAAATGGTAAAACCAATGTTGGGCCTTGCTGAAGAAGTCTTATTCAGCGCTTAATTCGTCAAGGGGGGTCCCATAAATCACCCCCGGGGAC
>JAHIAM010000146.1:0-20785 GCA_021605205.1 Aegilops longissima | reverse complement strand
AGCATCCTCAAAAGAACTTGAGGAATTGAGAATGGAAACTAGAATCTTCCGAGATATCTTCAACACTCCGGAACAATTAAATAGCGAGAAGTGGATGATTAAGAGATGCAACCGGCATGAGAAAGCATTTGAAATGATGAAAGGGATACGATCAACACTGAAAACTTGACTTACATCCAATCAGAAGAAAATTAGAATGGAAGAATGATAATGTTAAAGCTTCCTTTAGCTTCTCTATGAGGAGAAATCACTCTGGATAAAACATTAAAGGAAAAGAATGAAGAAACTTCTCTCAATAAAATGGATACTTGATTAAGAAATCTGAGTCCTTGAAGAAAAAGGGTGGAGGGCGGGAAATCAAAACAACTTGGGTCGGATGAAACGAATAATCGCTGAGAGAAAAGCTTAGAATTGATCTCGCAAATGTTGAAATGATCGTAATCCACTTGAAGAGAAGTACGCTTGCTTGGGAGAAAAGAATTAACATGACAAGCTCAGTGATCAAGAAGGATTAGTATTCACATAGCCATATGAGAACACCATTTAGGAAGGTATGGAATCAACACTTGACATTGGAGCAAACTTGAATACCACAAAACAAAAACAAAACAAAGGATTGGCTTCAAGAATGAGCCGAATAAACATAAGGATAGAGATTTATTTCAGCAGCCTGTGGTAGGGCCTACACGACACGCACGACAGCGGACGTCACGACGATCAACAAGACGCCCCGAATCGGCATAGCCATGGATTCTTTAAGACGCCTCGCCGACCATCAGAATCGACCGTGAATGGGCGGACCACTAGACGTTGAAACCCCAATCTCAAATCATACATCCGCTTGAAAAGAATATCCCGTAAGCTACTAGAATTCCCACCTATAAACTCCCCAAACTTCTTCTGGTTATGCAATCAGGTGTTGGGATACAGGGACACAAAATATATCACCCAAACTAATAACACGGATCTGAACCAGAGATTCCATCCGTCAACACATAACCAAGAAACTTTGAAATCCGGTATTTCGACCTTGAAAAACATCCGTTATACAAGTCATGGCAATACTCCCAAGACTCGCCACAAGATCGGGCTATCGTGGTTATCTCACCAACAACTGCACAAAAGAGATTTTTATGTCGGTAAAACTCAGTATTCTTAACTCGCAACGATAAAATTGTGACGACAACACCCTCGTAGCTCAACTCCCCGTGACACCGCCACAACTTCTAAATGTCGAGGCACCAAGAACAATGTTCTCGCACAAAACCATCGGAACGATTCCAAGATACCCACGAGATCCTAAAAAAAAAATTTAGTGAAATTTGAGGAGAGGAAAAGACAACCCTCACGTCAGATACCTCACCGTATTACTACGATAACGAGGAGAAAAATAATCTACATCTTATATATATAATCCTAAGACTCAAAACATTTTCCGTTCTAGACTCAACAACGCCAAAGAACAATCAAGTAGGGGCTCTAAGTCGGGAAGGCTCTGATTACCAACTTGAACGCCCTCGGCGCGATTATATCTCTCCACGCACGCGTTTAAGACATAGAGGCATAACCGCATTGAAAGCAATGTCGCAAGTGAGGTAATCTTCACACAACCCATGTAATACACATGGGAAAAGAGATACATAGTTGGCTTACAATCGCCACTTCACACCATACATGAGTAAAACATTACATCACAGTATAAACAAGGTCCGACTACGGAACCAAAATAAAAGAAGATCACCCCAAATGCTACACATCCTCGATCTGCCCCAACCGGCTCCACCATCGGTCACCAAACGAAACAACACAATGAACAAGATCTTTCATCAAGCCTCCTCCTTGAGCTGGGTGCATCACCAGACGTGCTTGGGCCGGGCACTGCAAACTGGTTTGAAGTATCCGCGAGTCATGGGACTCAAAGAATCTCACACCATGTAGATCAAGACTATTTAAGCTTAAAGGTAGGGCGTTGTAGTGAGGTGGAGCTGCAGTTAAGTTTAATTAGCATATATGGTGGCTAACATACGCAAAAGAGAGCGAGAAGAGGAGGTGCAAAGCACGGTCGAACAACTATGATCAAGAAGTGAACCCTTGAACTCCTACTTACGTTAAACATAACCAGTAAATCAGAGTTCACTTCCCGGACTCAATGAGAAGAGACTCATCACGGTTACACAGGGGTTGGTGTATTTTAATTTAGATCAACTTCAGCTTTTCACAACTGACATTAACAAATTCCCATCTCGCCACATAACATGGGGCACGGCTTTCGAAGTTTATACCTGCAGGGTGTCCTAACTTAGCCCATGATAAGCTCTCATGATCAACGAAGGATATTCCTTCTCCCCGGAAGAGACCGGATCAGTCTCGAACTCGCTAAGACATATCATTTCACAGCAATAAAACAAGACCTGCAGAAGCCGCCATCCTCGGATGTGTGCCGACAAATCTGGAGCAGGAGCTGCACATATCTCGTCTCACAGTGGCACACTTTCGATGAGCAGTCCATACAATTAAAACCAAACCTCAAGTTGCCTTGAGGGGCGCCCTGACGCAAGACTTAGTTCGGCCAAAGATCAAGGAGCACCGGTCCCGGGGGCTAAAATAAGATGACCCTCGGGCTCCGGAACCCAAGGGAAAAGGGCATAGGTGAGGCAAATGGTAAAACCAATGTTGGGCCTTAAGGAAAAGTCTTATTCAAAGCGTAACCGCTCAAGGGGGTCCCATAAATCACCGCGCACCGCTGTTAGGGACGCCAAAATCCGGGAACATAACACCGGTATGACGGAAACTAGCGGCAAGAGTGGAACAAAACACCAGGCATAAGGTCGAGTTTTCCACCCTTTACCAAGTATATAGATGCATTAATAATATAAGATATATTGTGATATCCTCAACAGTGTAAACATGTTCCAACAAGGAACAATATCTCCATGTTCCAACAACAAACAAACTTCATCTTCACCTGCAACTAACAACGCTTATAAGAGGGGTGAGCAAAGCGGTAACATAGCCAAACAACGGTTTGCTAGGAAAGGATGGTTAGAGGCTTGACATGGTAATATGGGAGGCATGATAAGCAAGTGGTAGGCATCGCAGCATAGGCATAGTAAAAGAGCGAGCATCTAGCAAGCAAAGATAGTAGTGATTTCCGAGGGTATGGTCATCTTGCCTGAAATCCCGCAAGGAAGAAGAACCAATCCATGAAGAAGACAAACGGACGAAGTCGAATGAATCTCACAACTCCGAACGAAACCTAAGCTAACGAGAGAAGCAAACCGAAAGAAGCAAACAACATAGTAAACAACCATCACATAAACATGGCATGATGCACAATCAAGTATGATGCATGTCCGCTTAATGAGGCATGGTATGGCAATGTGCACAAACAAAACTATAAGTTAATGGAGGCCAATATGTAACGGTTGCATATTGACAAAACACCACAACAATTATTTTAGTCTCTCTCCCCATTAGGTACTCAATAATATTAAATGTTGTTAAACATGGCAAGAGGTGGAGCATAATTAAACTAACTATTTAGGCAAGTTTAAATGAGGCCGGAAACAACGAACAACAATTCCGGAAAATCCCCATATGCAAATTATGGATTCGGAACAGATCTGACCTAAAGCATATTTTAGAGTTGTTAAACATGCAAAGTAAAGTGGACCATGTTAATCTATGCATTTTTCTACCCCATTTACATATATAATTTATTTAAAATGGAGCTACGGTTATTAAGTTATGGAATAAATCATTTTAGCATGGCATTTAAGCAAATTAATGCAAACAACAATTATAAACATTTAAATGTTGGTATCATGATGCGGATGACATATACAAGTTTATGCAATTTTTATGAAAACGCTTGACAAGAGCATGATATGAAGCATTATGTCACCGGTAGGAAGAAAGGTGCCACGGCAACGAATCAAAATGGTGCCACGGCAATATATCGGTTCCGATAATTCGCATTGAGATACCGTGCAAAGGAAAGCGTGACGGAAGCGAGCCATGCAAGATGGTGGGTGATCCCGATTCCGGTTCCCACGGAACGGTAGAATGGCAAAAGAGGGCATCGCAGGATGATTCGATCACGGCGGTCGTCACGGGTTATACCTTTCGAACGAGCAATCGGACGGGTGGTGTTGTCGGGGAAAGTAGATGGACGAGACGCTCGCCGCTGATCGTCGAGGGAAGTAGTCGTGACACGGCGAAGTGAAGTCGCGCAGTTCTCGCTCGGCGGTAGTGGTACATCTCGCCATCGGAAGTAATTGTTCGCGTCCCGTGGATGTTCTGGGTCCACGGGTCTTCGAGGGTCGACGTAGTGGTTCACGCCTCGTAGATGTTCGGGGCAGGACTGGCGATCCGATGTCTCCGGGTCGACGGTAGTGGTACTTGACGCATCACGTAGTCGAATTTTGGTACATTCCAAGGGGTACTGGCGCTTTCCGGTGTAGTCGAACTCTGACTAAAACGGTCTCCCAAAGACGTCGTGGTACTTTAAGCATCCCACCGGTAGTTTAACTTGGTGAAAACCCACGGTGTCGGTACTTTGGACTTGGCGATTCTGGTCGAAGAGGGCAAGCTGAGGCGATCCTCCTTCCCTGCTCAAACGGCAGCAGGCGGGGCACTGGTCCATCTGGTCCCCGGCGGTGGAGCTCCAAGGCGCGCCCATGGCGCTTAAGTGGTCTCCCGAGGTGGGGCGCCGGAGTAGAAGATGCTGCAGGAGGGCCGGAGGTGAGACGAGGCGGCGCTTGATGAGGCAGAGAGAGGGAGGGGATCACAGCAGGCGCCTCCTGGCGTGCTCATGGCTGCAGGCGACGGAGGGTTGAGGCGTCATGATCTGCCCGGAGGGCTGCCGGGTTAGCTGGCCGGGGCGCCATGGGGAGGCGAGGGCGAGGTCGAGGCGAGAAGGCGGCAGAGGAGGGTTGAGGAGCGGGGCCGGGCTTGGAGGCGCCATGGAGGAGAAGAGAAGGGCGGCGCAGGACGGGCTTAGGCGGTGAGGAGGTGCATGGGCGCAGGAGGCCGAGGATGGCACCACGGCGACGGAGCCTGAGGAGATCAAGGCGCTCTGGGGTAAGGGGTTTGGCCAAGCGCTGTAGAGGGAGGAGGCGGCGAGGGGAAAAGGGAGAGGGGCTACGATTTAGGGAAAGGGAGAGGGCGAGGAGATCGAAAGGGGGTTCTGGGAGCGATCACATGAGGGAAGAGCCAGGGATATGGGATCGGGAAGAGGGAGGGAAGGATGGCGATGGGAGGAGGAAGGGACCCAAGGAGAGGGCGCCGAAGGAGATGGGAGAGAGATCACCATGGGCTAGGGGTTGGGTCGGTGGGGCGGCCGGGCCTTGGGCCTCGGGAGGCTAGGCCTCGAGGAGAGGCGCTTAGGTGGGTGGGGCCTAGAGGCCTGCGGGGGGAATGGCGGGGAGGGCGGCTTAGGAGGAGAAAGGCCGGGGCCTTAGAGGTCGGGTTGGAGTTGATCTCTCTCTCCTATACTCTCTTCTCTAAATAACAAGAGAAAGAAAGAGCAAGAAAAGAGAGAAGAGAAGGTTAGAGGAAGAATTTGGGCAGGAGGACAACTTTCCTGACTTATAAAAATATGAGGAATTTAACAAAAATGATCCAAGGATTTTTGGTGAACTCCGAAAATGATAGAATAAAATGGCAAGGTTTTGAGGTCAATTCGGAGTGCATAAAGGCATGGGATTTTAGCAAGGTGTTGTGGTGGTGAATTCCAATTAATGGAATATTTTTAATATAGCTCCCTAATATTGGGAGGATATGTTATAAAGAGAAATCACCATGTGAATCCCTCGGTTTAAATGGATCTAAAATCCATGCAATTTATTTAGAAGAGTTTCAAAAAATTAATGAATGATGGCATGATGACATGATGCAATGCAAAACAAAACAAACCACACGACAAAACTCTGAAAACCCCGAAGGCAATCTGCTTCGTTCAAGGCGCACAACTTTGGGGATTGAGAACAACACCAAACGGGTCGATCGGTCGCACTCTGCTTTTTCATGGTCTATGGGGCTGAAGCCGTTGCCGAGTGATTTGCTTCACAACGCGCCTCGTAGTAGAACTTTTTTCGAAGTCAAGCGTAACAAGCCTCGACAAGATGTTGTTAAACTCCTGAAGAAGAAAGATAGATGGCTTTGATTTGGTCTACCATTTATCAGCAAGAAGACCTCCGATTCCATGCCGTGAAAAGCGCGAGGTCGAAAGCATTTCGTGAAGGAGACCTTGTGCCTCGAAAGTGGATCAACAACGGCCCCACAAGCTTGCTCTCTGCTGGGAAGGTCCCTTCATCATCACTCAAGGTGCTCCACAACGGAGCATATCACCCCTACAATGTGGGAATGGAAGAAGGACGAGCCACGTGTTTGAATGCGGAGCTGCTCCGCCATTTTTACACTTAAACACCTGAAGTCGACGAGCCATATTAAAATCAGGTTGTTTGCTTATCAAAGACAAGATTTTTGTAATATCTTAATGATTGTTGTCCCGCTAATACATGTGTCCAAATCCCCAGCCGATGTCTTAGCCACGAACCCACTTCGCCTAAGTCTCAAAAAACTACTTCGAGTGGGAGAGCAATCCTCCCACTTAGGGGCTTAGTCATGAACTCCATTCACTAAGTTTGAAAAAATCCCACCGAAAGAAGAGCAACCCTCTCACTTCAGGCTTAAGCAGTCCCCGCACTCGCCTAAGTTTTTAAAAATCCTACCGAAAGAAGAGATAACCTCTCACTCGAGGGCT
This sequence comes from Aegilops longissima, assembly GCA_021605205.1. Classification (NCBI taxonomy): domain Eukaryota; kingdom Viridiplantae; phylum Streptophyta; class Magnoliopsida; order Poales; family Poaceae; genus Aegilops; species Aegilops longissima. Next base: position 14,019 of record JAHIAM010000146.1, on the reverse strand, counting down.
TAGCACCAAAGAGGCATCACTAAGTTTTAAAATCCTACCGAAAGTGAAGAGCAACCCCTTCATTCGGGGACTTAGTTGCAAACTTGATTCACCTAAGTCTCAAAAACTACTTCGAGTGGAGAGCAATCCTCCCACTCGGGAGCTTAGCTGCAAACCTGATTCGCTCAGTTTTGTTGTAAAATCCCACCGAGTGAAGAGCAACCTCTCACTGGGCTTAGCTGCAGTCCCAGCACTCGCTTAAGTTTTTAAAATCCCACCGAGTGAAGAGCAATCTCTCTCTGGGGCTTAAATACAAGTCTCAGATTCGCCTAAGTTTTAAAATCCTAATGAGTGAAGAGAAACCCTCTCACTTGGGGCTTAATCTGAGTCCCTGCATTCTCCTATGTTTTAAATCCTACCGAGTGAAGAGCAACCCTCTCACTGGGGCTTAGCTGCAGCCTCGCATCACTTAAGTTTAAAAATCTCTGAGTAAAGAGCAATCCTCTCCTTCGACTTGGTCACACGCTCCATCCTCGATCCGCAAGGATGACGAGGCGTAGGTCGTCTGGCAACCCTCTCCTCGACTTGTGTCATAAGTATAACATACGCCCATCCCGATCTCATAAGGATGACGAGGTAGTGTCATCTCAGGACCTTTCTCGGTGCTGCACCACAAATACAACGTGACGCTTCCATCTCGATCCGTGGCGACGACGGCGCAGGTCGTCCTCGCGACCTTTCTCCTGAGCTGCATCACAAGTATAAAGTCTGCTCGGTGAAGAAACAAGTTCCACTTGAGACAAAGACAAGCATATTCAAGGAAAAACCAAGTTTATATAAACCGACGAGGTTCCAACTGCAGATAAAAGTATTTTAAGCATCAAAGTTCAAGGAGAGTTTCAGCCATAAAAATCACTTGCATCCCGAGGCAAATTTAATCATAGCATAAAGTTTATTCACTCCGCAGGAGGAGGGCTGGCAGGTTTCAACTAACTCATCAAGTCGATTCCATCTGCAATGCGAAAGTGGCTGTTTGGCGAAGATTTCCATGAAAGATCGAAGAAAAGCTTCTTGGTGCTGATGCACTTGAGCGCTGCTAGTTTCTCTTCCTTGGCATCTTTTGCAAAGGGACACGAACCAGAGATGTGAGCCACGCCAAGACCACACCAGCAGATGACTTCTTCCATTCCTACACTTCGCCCAGTGGATCTCATTGAGTCGAAGTCATCAGAGACCGAGGTCGTTTTTGAGCGCCACCCTTGGCCGTAGCCGCAGGTTTATCCGCGGACGCCACAACCTTCACCAAACAAGGTAGTCTCATACCGCTGCAAGACGAAGTTTCCAGAGAGGAGTAATATTCATGGCGGCTTCATCTTAACCAGGGAGTTGATGGGGTCCAAGCTTGTCCGGATTCGACCACCCCTTCCTCAAGTTTTGGCAGAATTCCGCACTCATAGAGAAATAATGAGTTGACAGTTTTATGACGAACCAACGATAGCAAATCAATCTGACAAGGAAAAGTACCTTCAAGCATAAGGAACAACTTCTTGGTGAGCCCTCCCAGATAAACCTCCAGTCGCCTCTTTAAGTGTGAGGCCTTCCACTTTCGACGCTTCCGTCCCTGGTGCTGTTTTTCTTTCGCCGCTTTTCTCAAGCCAAGAAGGTCAAGATCCTTCTCTCCAAGGCCTGCCTCTATTTTTCTAAAAGAAGAACACTCGGGTTAGAAAAGGAGGGCAAGGATGGCAAGAGAATTAGTCGACAAGTTTAAACTTCCCACACCAAAGTTAGCTTTCATCCTTAGCCTTCTACAAGTTTTCCTTGGCCAACTCTGCATCAAGATTGAGCTTCGATCTGCTCTATTCCAAGTCAAGAAACCAAGCTCCAAGCTCACAAGATTTCTATACGGTCAAAGGAATACCAATGACAGTAAACAAAGTTGGGTTGCTTCCGAGCAATAAAGTTCAAGTTCAAAGAGTTCTAAGACTATTGCCGAATCAAACACTCAACAAGAGTCTCGGGATTACACCCAAGCAGTAGACTTAGAAGCGCCCACTAGTTCGGGCTTTCCAATCGACTCTGGTCCGCCTAGTAAAAAAGAGAAGCAATAGTTATTCTTCGACCACATCCGACCGCCTGCAATGACCGTGGTCTCGGGATCGCACCCGGGTGCACTTCAGCGTTCCCCACTAGTAGTCCGGATTTCACTTGACCGCACCCGGCCAGACCGAGTGGAAGGACTCAGAAGAGATATTTTTATCAAGACCCCCGCCAATTACACATCTCGACAATGGCCTCGGGATTACACCCAAGGGTACACTTCACGTGGCTCCCCACTAGTTCAAAGATACAATCGACGCAACCTAGCTTCGACTCAAAGTGGAAAACTAATCAGCAGAAAATTCAACCTAGTCGACTCAAAGTGAAAAACTACTCAGCAAAATTGAAACACCCAAGGGTGTACAGATGCAAGGTGCAATCGACAATAGATGCATGTTAAAAGTTTTCGATAGCATATCCTAATGTAACAAGCGCCAAGCTTGAAGATCGGTCGGAAATCGCTAACCGGACATTGGTCTGGAGTGTCAGCTGGCGCTATAGGCATCTCCGATCGCCTCTCACACCACTTTCACTTCATCTTCCATCATAAGGCCACTACCATGGATGGCTTCTCTTGGCGTTCAGCTCACTTGGTCCTTCGGGACATGATGGGTGGTGGTAAAGTGGAGAAGGTGGAACAACCGTGGCAGGCTTGGGGATTTGAGGTATGGAGTTGCACAGATGAAGCAGGACTTGACAAATGATGATGAAGGACGCCGGGTTTATGCCAGGATCAGCAAAGGTAATGGGCTCGATTGAGGTCCCCGAACTGTCGGATCACTCGCTCGACACCGGTGTCGATCGAGGTCCCTTGCTGCACGGGCACCCCTCGCTCGAGGTCCTGCCTCCTTTCCGAGAGGCTTCGGGGCATATCTTCATCGCTGCGTTCCAGTTCAATAACATTCGGGCGGCGCTGCAAAAAGACTCGACTACAAAGGCTCGCCTGACCGCTAAATCAATTGACAAAGTGGAGACAATGTGCAGAGTCTTACTCGCTTTGAAGTGACGTGCATCTTCCATCCCCTCATCATATTCATCCTTGTAAATGAAGTAGCAAAGACCGCAATTTCAGGATTCACCTGGGCTAAGATGGAGAATGAGTCTAACATAGCACAAAAACTTCCCAAAAAGCACAAGAACAAATAAACAAAGTAAAATACTTACGAGAGGCAACGGGAACGCCTACCTGATTTTAGGGCGGGCTTTCCGAGGCTTTGCAAAGCAACTTTGGGCTGCTTTAGCCATCTCTCACCCTCGTCAGAGAGGATGTCCGAAAAGCGCCCAAGGCTTACGTGATTTCTGATAAATTGTTTCAACCCGCCCGCTTATTGGGTCGTAGGTGTCGCTGGAACGCTTTTCGAGCGGGTGGTGACTCGACTTTCTTCACTATTGCTTGAGTTGTCGCCTCTCTCTACAGTCTCGAGTCCCCTTATTGCCACTGAAAGTGCTTCTCATCGCGCCTACCGATACCTCTTGAGCATGTGTTTGTTTTCCTTGAAGAGGAAAGGGTGATGCAGCAAAGTAGCGTAAGTAGCCCTGCAGCTTTTGAGAACCAAGGTATCAATCCAAAGAGGAGGCCACATCAAGTCCCTCAACTACCTACACAAATAAGAACCTTGCAACCAACGCGATAAAGGGGTTGTCAACCTTCACGTCCACTTGCAAAAGTGAGATCTAATAGAGATGATTAGATAATATTTTTGGTATTTTTATGATAAAGACCAAAAGTAAAGATTGCAAAGTAAAAATAGATTGGAAACTTATATGATGGAAAATAGACCCGGGGCCATAGGTTTCACTAGTGGCTTCTCTCACTATAGCATAAGTATTGTGGTGGTGAACAAATTACTGTCGAGCAATTGATAGAAAAGTGCATAGTTATGAGAATATCTAGGCATGATTATGTATATAGGCATCAATCATGCATAAGTAGACCGACTCCTGCCCTCGCAGATCTATTACTATTACTCTATTATATCGACTGCCATCTCCAAAGATGAATCTAGAGTATTAAGTTCATAAGAACAAAGTAACGATTAGGCAAGATGACATGATGTAGAGGGATAAACTCAAGCAATATGATATAAACTCCATCCTTTATCCTCGATGGCAACAATACAATACGTGTCGCTTTCCCCTTTTGTCACCTGGATCGAGCATCGCATGATTGAATCCAAAGCTAAGCACTTCTCCCATTGCAAGAAAGATCAATCTAGTAGGCCAAACCAAACTGATAATTCGAAGAGACTTGCAAAGATAACCAATCATACATAAAAGAATTCAGAGGAGATTCAAATATTGTTCATAGATAATCTTGATCATAAACCCACAATTCATCAGATCTCGACAAACACACTGCAAAAAAGAGTTACACCGAATAGATCTCCAAGAAGATCGAGGAGAACTTTGTGTTGAGATCCAAAGAGAGAGAAGAAGCCATCTAGCTAATAACTATGGACCTGAAGGTCTGAGGTAAACTACTCACACATCATCGGAGAGGCTATGATGTTGATGTAGAAGCCCCCACTATAGATTCCCCTTCAAGTGAGCGCCAAAAAGGCCCCAAGATGGGATCTCGTCACGTACGTAGGTTGCGCGGTGGAAATAGGGTTTCGTGGTGCCTCGGATGTTTTCGCATATATGAATATATATAGGAGGAAGAAGTAGGCCTGCGGAGCTACGAGGGGCCCAGGAGGTGGGGCGGTGCCCAGGGCATGCGTCTTTCCCCGCCTCGTGCCTCCTCGTTCGCTTTCTTGCCGCCCACTCCAAGTTCCCTCGATCACGCTTGTTCCAAAATAACTCTTCCGAAGGTTTCATTCCGCTTGGACCTGCTGGATATTCCATTTCACAAACACCGAAATAGGGCAAAAAACAGCAATTACACTGGGCCTTTGCTAATAGGTTAGTCCCAAAATAATATAGAAGTGCTTAGTAAAGCCCATTAAACGCACTCAAAACAGATGATATAATAGCATGGAACAATAAAAATTATAGATACGTTGGAGACGATCACTGGCCTTCCCAGGCCGTGATCCCTGCTCGACATTGAGTACATTTCAAGATATATCTACAAGACAAAGAGTCAATCAAACCAAGATGATTCCGAGTGTATTTATAAGACAATAGGTAACAATAATGTGCACTTTATCCGTTCGTGTTCAGAGTCAAGGGTGATATGTCTCCAATGTATCTATAATTTTTATTGTTCCATGCTATTATATATTCCGTTTTGGATGTTTAATGGGCTTTATTATACACTTTATTATTATTATTGGGACTAACCTACTAACCCAAGGCCCAAAGGTAAATTGCTGTTTTTTTCCTATTTCAAAGGTTTCATGAAAAGGAATATGAAATTGAGTCCAAATGGAATGAAACCTTCTGGAGAGTTATTTTGGAACAACATGATCCGCAGGACTTGGAGTGGACGTCAAGAAATCAATGAGGAGGCCATTAGGCGTGGAGCATTCCCGCCCCCTCGGGCGCCCCCACCCCTGTGGGCCCCTCATGCCTCAATTCGACCTACTTCTTCCTCCTATATATACTTCGTGCACTGAAACCAACCAGGAGCACCATCAAACCCTATTTCCACCGGCCGCAATCTCTTGTACCCGTGAGATCCCATCTTAGGCTTCCTCCTCAGTTCGGCCGTGAGGGGGGGGCATCGATCACTTGAGGGCTTCTACATCAACACCATAGCCTCTCCTGATGATGTGTGAGAAGTTTACCACAGACTTCGGGTCCATAGTTATTAGCTAAATGGCTTCTTCTCTCTCTTGGATCTCAATACAAAGTTCTCATCGATCTTCTTGGAGATCTATTCGATGTAACTCTTTTGCGGCGTGGTTTGTCGAGATCCGAGCTGAATTGTGGGTTTATGATCAAGATTATCTATGAACTATACATTTGAATCTTCCTCGAATTCTTTTTATGTATGATTGGTTATCTTTGCAAGTCTCTTCAATTATCAGCTTGGTTGGGGTTCACTAGATTGATCTTTCTTGCAATGGGAGAAGTGTTTTAGCTTTGGGTTCAATCATGCGGTGATCGATCCCAAAGGATGTAGGGGAAACGACACGCATTGTATTGTTGCCATCGAGGATAAAAAGATGGGGTTTATATCATATTGCTTGAGTTTATCCTTCACATCATGTCATCTGCTTAATGCATAAGTCTGCGTTTGTGAACTTAATACTCTAGATGCATGCCGGATAGCTTATTGATGTGAGTAGCAATAGTGTAAATGGTGCAGAGTCATTCTACTTGTTATGCGACGTGATGCCTATATACATGATCATACCTAGATATTCTCATAATTATGCACTTTTCTAATCAATTGCTTCGTCAGCAATTTGTTCACCCACAATACATATTTATGCTATCTTGAGAGAAGCCACTAGTGAAACCTATGGGCCCCCGGTCTCGCTTTCCATCATATAGGTTTCAATCTATTTTCACTTTGTAATCTTTTACTTTGGTCTCATCATATCAAAATACCAAAAATATTATCTTATCATCTCTATCACATCTCACTTTTGTAAGGGGTCAGAAGGGATTGAGAACCCTTTATCGCTGCTGGTTGCAAGGTTCTTGTTTGTTTGTGTAGGTATGAGGGACTCCATGGTAGCCTCCTATTTGATTGATACCTTGGTTCTCAAAAACTGAGGGAAATACTTTATTCTACTTTGATGCATCACCTTTATTTCTTCGAGGGAAAACCAACGCATGCTCAAGAGGTAGCAAGAAGGATTTCTGGAAGAGTGTTAACTTTAGATCCCACATATATGGAGAATGTTCAATCTTGTGAATTGTTTGATATAAGTGGATTTGGAGAGGTCATGACTTTAGTTAATGATAATCCCACTATTTTGGAAGAGTGTCAACTTTGCATGTATGTGGATCATGTTGAAAATATTTTATGTGATAGCCATATTGTTGAATTTGGTTATGATCCTACGGTAATTATTATGAGAAAGGAAAATATGGTTATATAAATTTCATGTTACAAAATTACCTCAAGCGTTATGTTGAGATTGCTATTGTTCCTTTCATCTTCCTTTTGCATATGCTAGTTTTGTTCGCCTTTGATAATTTGTTTGCTTATAAAATAACTATGCATAGGGAAGTATGTTAGACTTCTATGTGTTTGTCAGCATGTTTTATGATGCTCTTTGTGCTTCAATTCTGTCCTTCATGTGAGCATCATTAATATTATCAATGTCTAGCTAATAGGCTTTTTAAAGAAAAGCGCTTGTTGGGAGACAACCCAATATTTTTCTTTTGCTGCCATTCAATCAATAATTGATATAGCCTCTGGTTAGATGTGGTTTTATGTTTTAATTAGTGTTTGTGCCAAGTAAAACCTATAGGATCTTCTTGGATGATAGTTATTTGATCTGCTGAAAAGTCAGAAACTTTCTGCTCACGTAAAACAATTGTTAAAAATCACCAGAACGTGATAAAATACTTATTCCAATTGCAGATCAATAAAAAATTATCTAGGTCTTCCTATTTTGGTAGAATTTTGAGTTACATAAAGTTTGCGTTTGATACAGATTACCTCAGACTATTCTATTTTTTGACAGATTCTGTTTTTCGTGTGTTGTTTGCTTATTTTGATGAATATACTGGCTAGTATCGGAGGTTATGAACCAGAGAAGTTGAATACAGTAGGTTTAACACCAATATAAATAAATAATGAGTTCATTACAGTACCTTGAAGTGGTGTTTTGTTTTCTTTCACTAACGGAACTCATGTAGATTTTTTTGTTAAGTTTTGTGTTGTGAAGTTTTCATGTTTTGGGTAAAGATTTGATGGATTATGGAACAAGGAGTGGCAATAGATTAATCTTGGGGATGCCCAAGGCACCCAGGTAAAATCTAAGGAAAACCTAAAATCTTAAGCTTGGGGATGCCCATGAAGGCATCCCTCTTTTGTCTTTTGTTCATCGGTAACTTTTACTTGAGCTATATTTTATTCACCACATGATATGTGTTTTGCTTGGAGCGCTTTGTATGATTTGAGTCTCGCTTTTAGTTCCCTACAATAATCTTTTGCTGTACACACCTTTGAGAGAGACACACATTAATCGGAATTTATTAGAATACTCTATGTGCTTCACTTATATCTTTGAGCTAAACAATTTTGCTCTAGCACTTCACTTATATCTTTAGAGCACGGTGGTAATATTTTATAGAAATTATTGATCTCATGCTTCACTTATATTATTTTGAGAGTCTTTAGAACAGCATGGTAATTTTCTTTGGTTAAAATTTTGGTCCTTCAAGGATGAGCATCCAATATAGGTATAATAAAAACTATCATATATTGTGCATGAATATTATGAGAAGTTTGATACTTGATAATTGTTTTGAGATATGAAGATGGTGATATTAGAGTAATGCTAGTTGAGTAGTTGTGAATTTGAGAAATACTTGTTCTAAAGTTTTGATTCCGTAGAATGCACGTATGGTGAACCGTTATGTGATGAAGTCGAGCATGACTTATTTATTGATTGTCTTCCTTATGAGTGGCGGTCGGGACGAGCAAAGTGGTCTTTTCCTACCAATCTATCCCCTAGGAGCATGCGATAGTACTTCGCTTCGATAACTAATAGATTTTTGCAATAAGTATGTGAGTTCTTTATGACTAATGTTGAGTCAATGGATTATACGGACTCTCACCCTTCCACCATTGCTAGCCTCTAATACCGCTGCACTTTCACGCAGTATCATATACCCACCATATACCTTCCTCAAAACAGCCACCATACCTACCTATTATGGCATTTCCATAGCCATTCCGAGATATATTGCCATGCAACTTACCACCGCTCCATTTATTATGACACGCTACATCATTGTCATATTGTTTTGCATGACCATGTAGTTGATATTGTATTTGTAAAGCCACCTTTATAATTTTTCATACATGTCACTCTTGATTCATTGCATATCCCGTACACCACGGAGGCATTCACATAGAGTCATATTTTGTTCTAAGTATCGACTTGTAATTCTTGAGTTGTAAGTAAATAAAAGTGTGATGATCATCATTATTAGAGCATTGTCCCATGTGAGGAAAGGATGATGGAGACTATGATTCCCCATAAGTCGATGAGACTCGATGAAAGAAAAGAAAAGAAAAAAGAGGCCATAAAAAAAAAGAAGGCCCAAAAGAGAGAGAGAGAGAAAGAGAGAAGGGACAATGTTACTATCCTTTTTCCACACTTGTGCTTACAAAGTAGCGCCATGATCTTCATGATAGAGAGTTTCTATTTTGTCACTTTTATATGCTAGTGGGTACTTTACATTATAGAACTTGGTTTGTATATTCCAATGATGGGCTTCTCAAATGCCCTAGGTCTTCGTGGAGCAAGCTTAGTTGATGCACACCCACTTAGTTTCTTGTGTTGAGCTTGATACACTTATAGCTCTAGTGCATCCGCTGTATGGCAATCCCTACCACTCACATTGATATCTATTGATGGGCATCTCCATAGCCCATTGATACGCTTAGTTGATGTGAGACTATCTTCCTTTTTTCTTCTCCACAACCACCATTCTATTGCACCTATAGTGCTATGTCCATGGCTCACGCCATGTATTGCGTGAAGATTGAAAAGTTTGAGAACATCAAAAGTATGAAACAATTGCTTGGCTTGTTATCGGGTTGTGCATGATTTAAATACTTTGTGTGGTGAAGATAGAGCATAGCCAAACTATATGATTTTGTAGGGATAACTTTCTTTGGCCATGTTATTTGAGAAGACATTATTGCTTTGTTAGTATGCTTAAAGTATTATTATTTTCATGTCAATATTAAACTTTTGTCTTGAATCTTCGGATCTGAACATTCATGCCACAATAAATAAAATTACATTGAGAAACATGCTAGGTAGCATTCCACATCAAAATTTGTTTTTATCATTTACCTACTCGAGGACGAGCATGAGTTAAGCTTAGATGCTTGATACGCTCCAATGTATCTATAATTTTTATTGTTCCATGCTATTATATATTATTTTTGGATGTTTAATGGGCTTTATTATACACTTTATAATTATTTTTGGGAATAACCTATTAACCCAAGGCCCAAAGGTAAATTGCTATTTTTTCCCTATTTCAGTTGTTCCGCAGAAAAGGAATATCAAACGGAGTCCAAACGGAATGAAACCTTCGAGAGTTATTTTGAATAAACGTGATCCAGAGGACTTGGAGTGGATGTCAAGAAATCAACGAGGAGGCCACGAGGCAGGGAGGCGCATTCACTGGGCGCGCCCCACCCTCGTGGGGCTCCACCGACCTACTTCTTCCTCCTATATATACCCACGCACTTCGAGACCAACCAGAGCACCATTTAAACCCTATTTCCACTACCGCAACCTTCTTCATACTCTCGTGAGATCCCATCTTGGGGCTTTTTCCAGCACCCAGGGGGGCATTGATCACGAGGGCTTCTACATCAACACCATAGCCTCTCCGATGATGTGTGAGTAGTTTACCTGCACCTTCGGGTCCATAGTTATTAGCTAGATGGCTTCTGTCTCTCTCGGATCTCAATACAAAGTTCTCCTCGATCTTCTTAGAGATCTATTCGATGTAACAATTTTATGTGTGTTTGTCGAGATCCGGCGAATGGCGGGTTTATGATCAAGATTATCTATGAAGAATATTTGAATCTTCTTTGAATTCTTTTATGTATGATTGGTTATCTTTGCAAGTCTCTTCAATTATCATTTTGGTTTGGCCTACTAGATTGATCTTTTCTTGCAATGGGAGAAGTGCTTAGCTTTGGGTTCAATCATGTGCTCGATCCCAGTGACAAGAGGGGAAACGACATGTATTGTATTGTTGCCATCGAGGATAAAAAGATGGGTTTATATCATATTGCTTGAGTTTATCCTCACATCATGTCATCTTGCTTAATGCATGCTACTCGTTTTATGAACTTAATACTCTAGATGCATGCTGGATAGTGGTCGATTTGTGGAGTAATAGTAGTAGATGCAGGCAGGAGGCGGTCTACTTGTTGCGGACGTGATGCCTATATACATGATCAAACCTAGATATTCTCATAATTATGCACTTTTCTATCAATTGCTCGACAGTAATTTGTTCACCCACCGTAATACTTATCCTATCTTGAGAGAAGCCACTAGTGAAACCTATGGCCCCCGGGTCTATTTTCCATCATATACATTTCCAATCTATTTTTACTTTGCAATCTTTACTTTCAATCTTTATCATAAAAAATACCAAAATATTATCTTATCATCTCTATCGATCTCACTTTTGCAAGTGGTCGTGAAGGATTGACAACCCCTTTATCGCATTGGTTGCAAGGTTCTTATTTGTTTGTGTAGGTACGAGGGACTTCATGTAGCCTCCTAATGGATTGATACCTGGTTCTAAAAAACCGAGGAAATACTTTACGCTACTTTGTTGCATCACCCTTTCTCTTCAAGGAAAACCAACGATGCTCAAGAGGTAGCAAAGGGCACCACTTTTCTAGACCCCGGGTTGTCCTTGTTTCGTGATGCTCGGTGAATCCATCAAGCAGTAACTATCTTCTCGCTAACCTCCTTAGGATGGATCCGAGCGGTGTCGTTTCATACCGGCGTCGTGGGTGGGCGCATTTGGCGATGCCAAGGGATGGCTAAAGAGAGGAGGAGGCCCGAGGGTTACCGGTGGGCTTCGTGAGTACAGGTTGATATGCACGGGCGCTTGGACGCCCAACATACCCAGGTTTAGGGCTCTCCGGAGAGATAACACACCTAGTCCTGCCGAGTTTAGTTGGATGGTCGATAGTACAATGTTGCTCCTCGAGCTGTTTGGAGGAGGAAGGAGGCTGCCAAGGTTCACCGCCTTTCTCCTCCTGTCGCCACGTGTCTCGTTGAATATCTTGTGTTGTGTATTGGCGCCGACTGGGGTTTTATAGACCAACCCACCAGGTTTACAATGGTAATATGCCGAGTCGGTGGTTCAGATAGTCGTTGTCCTGGATGCCGGCTGGGTCCCGCTTTTGGGGCTTGTAGGTTCGGCTGGGTTCTCTAGTGCGGGCCTCCAGCGGTTTAGGGGGACCGTGCATTGCCTTGTCGATCGCCGTATGCGGCCGGGTCGCACGCGCGAGCAGTGGTTCTCCTCGCCAGGCCTCTCCGCTTTGTTGTCGCCATGCCGGTAGGGCGGAGCATTGTTGCCGCCAGCCCCTCGGTCCGCCGGTAGGTAGGCACTGCTGCCACGCCCGGCTGACCACGCGTATGGGCTGGGGCATCGTAGTCTTGGTCGCTGCGATCGAGGTCTCGGCCCCATCGCACGCACTTCCGGATGGACGGAGCTGACCTGTGGAGCTGGTTGCCGGACGCCACGGGTGGTTGGCTTATTGGGGAAGCCAAGCCTGCGCCGGGTCGAGCTGTTGTTGCGCCGCCATGGCATGTTGGCTGCCTTGCCGAAGGTCGAGGGTCTTGGCTGGTTGCTTCGCTTTGCCGGGCACGAAAGGACTTGGCTCGCGCGACGCCGGTTTATGCAGGCGATGCGGCCCCGCTGTTTTTGAAGTAGATCCGGTTCTGCTTGTTCGCCCGGGTTTATCCTCGGCAAAGAGTCCCTTAGCGGAAGGTCCGCCGCTCGATGAGTGGGCCTTCGCAGCTTCCCCTTGAGCAGGGCGGAGTCGGCTTAACGCCGTCCGCAACACCCATCGTTGCTGGTTTTTTCGGAACCGATCGCGGGCGTAGCCCGGTCGCGGGCGGGAACCGAGGAGTCCGCCAAATTTGAGGCGATCCTCGGCCGCCGCGCCACGTGGTGCTCGGAAGTCGAGGGGCTCGACAGCGCACGCCGATGACGGATCGGGCGACGGTCGGGGCTCCGCCAGAAGCCGCTTCTTGCCACGCTGCCAAGGATTTATTGCGGGCGTCTCAGTCATGTAACTTCCCCGCAGTTAGTGCATGTGTACGGCGCGACTTATTGCGGGTAGTGGAATGGGAGCGCAGCAGACGATCCCACTTCCCCACGCTGAACCGGGCTTATAAATTGAGGGGGCAAGGGAGCGGCGGCATTATTTTCGCCGCGCTTCTTTCCTGTCCCCCCGCCTCACACCCTTCCTTAATGACGACAAGCTCGCGCTTCGCAGCCCCGAGCAGCTTCTTTCTCCGTCAGTCTTCTTCCTTCCGCTTCCAGCCATGGCGCCGCTGCCGTTTGGCTGGATGGGTTCCAATGTCATCGACGCATTTACATCACGCAGCTTCGAAGCCATGCAAGGCGCTTGCCGCTGGAGACGGACGGGTACTACCGCCGCTGGCGAAGCAAAGGCCCCTACCGAGGGGCAGGAGCGCCATCTTCCTTACCCACTTCGAGCGCTGGCTCGGGCTGCCGGTGAGCGCTTTCTTCCAGCCCCCTTCTGGAGTTTTTCGGCTTCAACCGCAGACCATATCTCGACGCCGCGCCATCGTCCAATCCTCCGACTTTTGTGACCCCGTACAGGGTACCGGGGTCGAAAGCGACGATCGACCTTCGGGCGCCGCTTTTCCTTGAAGCAGCAGGGCCCGTCCGGTCGGGAGTTTGCTGATCATGTGCAGCCGCCTATCTCCAAGCGGTCGGGGTAGACTTCAAGATTCCGCTGAGGATTCTGCCAAGAAGTGGCGTAATTCTTTCTTCTACGCCCGCAATCTTGGCGGGACTACATCACTTCCCCTTTCGCCATGGCGCCGCCACGGTGAAGACGAATCAGGGGCTATCACGGCCGCTTCGCCTGGCTGACGAGATCGCCAGTCTTGCGAAGGGTGACGTGTGATGAGGACGCAGGAGGGGCTCACGGCACGGATCTTCTTGTCGCTGCTCATCACCCGCCACGTCCTCCCGCCAGAGGAGCCCGCCTTTCACTCTGCATGAGATGATCGGCTCACAGACCCCAACCAAATGGGGTCGACGCAGCAGTTCGGGAGAGCAGGC